>CM042411.1:6356174-6438674 GCA_023634145.1 Thymallus thymallus | reverse complement strand
TGGGTCGTTGTCTTGGGTCGTTGCTTTGTGACTGATTCTTCAACTTTGTGACTGATTCTTCAACATTATTCCCAAGAATCTGCTGATATTGAGTGGAATCCATGCGACCCTCAACTTTAACAAGATTCCCAGTACCGGCACTGGCCACACAGCCCCATAGCATGACGGAACCCCCACCAAATTGTACTGTGGGTAGCGAGTGTTTTTCTTGGAACGCTGTGTTCTTTTGCCGCCATGCATAACGCCCCTTGTTATGACCAAATAACTCAATCTTTGTTTCATCAGTCCACAGCACCTTATTCCAAAATGAAGCTGGCTTGTCCAAATGTGCGTTTGTGGCGTGTGTGCAGAAAAGGCTTCTTCCGCATCACTCTCCGGTACAGCTTCTCCTTGTGCAAAGTGCGCTGAATTGTTGAATGATGCACAGTGACACCATCTGCAGCAAGATGATGTTTGGAGGTGGTCTGTGGGCTGTTTTTGACCGTTCTCACCATCCTTCGCCTTTGCCTCTCCGATATTTTACTTGGCCTGCCACTTCTGGCCTTAACAAGAACTGTGCCTGTGGTCTTCCATTTCCTCACTATGTTCCTCACAGTGGACACTGACAGCTTACATCTCTGCGATAGCTTTTTGTAGCCTTCCCCTAAACCATATTGTTGAACAATCTTTGTTTTCAGGTCATTTTAGAGTTGTTTTGAGGCCCCCATGTTGCCACTCTTCAGAGGAGAGTCAAAGAGAACAACAACTTGCAACTGGCCACCTTAAATACCTTTTCTCATGATTGGATGCACTTGTCTATGAAGTTCAAGGCTTAATGAGCTCACCAAACCAATTGTGTGTTCCAATTTACTTAGCTAAGTAGTTACAGGTATTCAAATCAACAGAATGACAAGGGTGCCCAAATTTTTGCATTTTCACATCTGATTTAATTTCATACAACTTAATATTGCTACACTAAAAATCTTTGTCTGGACATTACACCAGTACTCAGCTTTTATTAGAAAATGAATGGCATGCCACTGTGATCATTTTCTGTGACGACAGAGTAAATGATTATGCAGCCTCAGAGGGGAGCCCAAACTTTTTCATACGACTATCTGATTGTAGGGGAGTTTTGAAGGGTATTGAAGGGGAGGGTTGCAGTAGCTATTTTTCTTATTTACGTTAGGATGAGAGAGAGTACGATGACACAGGGGATCTATAGTGAGACCAGGGCAAGACACTGGTGACAAGCACAGGAAATAACCATCATAGAGTGAGAAAGCAGTTGTGTGTGTGTGTAAGTTTGCATGGGTTTACAGATGTAGGACCTTAATTTGAGCCAGTTTGCCACAGCAGGAAATAATCCTACAGCAACAGGAAATGTTAATTATTATGTGGATTATAATTAATGAACATTTTTCAAAGTGGAAATTAAAAACTTCCGAAGCCTTTTTAAACATCAAATACACTACAAGTTTGAAATTTCAGCATTACAGGAAAGCTCTCCTGCAACAGGGTGAACAAATTAAGATCCTACATCTGTACATGTACAATACTATGTTTAGTGTGTGCACATTGCATGTTGCTTCTGTTCGTTATATAATTATCAGGCCAATGATTTCCTCTCTTTCCAGATGGCCCCTGTCTCTTCCTCTCTTCCTCTCCTCCATTCCTTCTGTCTCCTCTCCTCCTCCTGTCTCCTCTCCTCCTCCCGTCTCCGCTCCTCCTCCTTTCCTCCTGTCTCCTCCCATCTCTGCCTCTCTTCCTTTCCTCCTGTCTCCTCCCGTCTCTGCCTCTCTTCCTTTCCTCCTGTCTCCTCCCGTCTCTGCCTCTCTTCCTTTCCTCCTGTCTCCTCCCGTCTCTGCCTCTCTTCCTTTCCTCCTGTCTCCTCCCGTCTCTGCCTCTCTTCCTTTCCTCCTGTCTCCTCCCGTCTCTGCCTCTCTTCCTTTCCTCCTGTCTCCTCCCGTCTCTGCCTCTCTTCCTTTCCTCCTGTCTCCTCCCGTCTCTGCCTCTCTTCCTTTCCTCCTGTCTCCTCCCGTCTCTGCCTCTCTTCCTTTCCTCCTGTCTCCTCCCGTCTCTGCCTCTCTTCCTTTCCTCCTGTCTCCTCCCGTCTCTGCCTCTCCTCCCGTCTCTGTCTCTGCCTCTCCTCCCGTCTCTGTCTCTGCCTCTCCTCCCGTCTCTGTCTCTGCCTCTCCTCCCGTCTCTGTCTCTGCCTCTCCTCCCGTCTCTGTCTCTGCCTCTCCTCCCGTCTCTGTCTCTGCCTCTCCTCCCGTCTCTGTCTCTGCCTCTCCTCCCGTCTCTGTCTCTGCCTCTCCTCCCGTCTCTGTCTCTGCCTCTCCTCCCGTCTCTGTCTCTGCCTCTCCTCCCGTCTCTGTCTCTGCCTCTCCTCCCGTCTCTGTCTCTGCCTCTCCTCCCGTCTCTGTCTCTGCCTCTCCTCCCGTCTCTGCCTCTGCCTCTCCTCCAGTCTCTGCCTCTGCCTCTCCTCCAGTCTCTGCCTCTGCCTCTCCTCCAGTCTCTGCCTCTGCCTCTCCTCCAGTCTCTGCCTCTCCTCCAGTCTCTGCCTCTCCTCCAGTCTCTGCCTCTCCTCCAGTCTCTGCCTCTCCTCCAGTCTCTGCCTCTCCTCCAGTCTCTGTCTCTGTCTCTGCACAAAGTGTACTTACCGTGGGAGCCTGTTTTGTCAATAAAGTTGCTGAGGTTAAACAGAGCGGTCCTGGAAGCCAGGTACTGGATGAACCTCTGAGGAAGCAGAGTGGCAATAAGGCACTGACACTCTGAAACACCTTACAATGAAATAGGCTGATTAAAGAAAATCTGAATGAAAGAAAATCAATTAAGGCATATTTACTGAAGAGGTCAACTACAAATTGAGTGCTAATAATGTATGTTAGTCCAAAATAGAGACTATACTGTATAATGCACAGTGTGTGAAAGCATGTCTATAGCAATACAGCAACTCAATATGTAAAAATAGCTCCAGACAAACACAACTGTGTTTGATAACCATGTTTCAGAAAGAGCTTGTGCCTGCAGCAATACTAATAGCACTGTTTCCCCTGGGATTAGTCAAGATAGCCGTGTAGCTGTCCATGGTGCTGAAACAGTCCTAATAGTTTTTTTTGTGGTTGTGCACTAAAATTCTGCCCTCTGACCTCATTTCCATGGACACACATGTGGTGTGTGGTGACTAGGGCCTTGAAGACGACTATCCAGCTGGCATTGGTGGCCCTCTCAAACAGAGTGTCGGCCATCTGAGGGATGTTCACATTGGTCGCATTGGTGGCCGATATCAGATCTGAAACACATACAGATAGGTTTGTTAGTACTGTAGGGAGAGGCTGTTTGGTTCAGCACAGTAAAACTGTTCTGTTATTGATTGTCGATACGTGAAACGGTCAGCCATTTTGAGACAGTGGAATACAGCAGGATTTGTTAGGATAGATCAAGGTATTTAAAGAGTTGTAAAATCATGATGAGTAAGTACAATTTCAAAGTGTTAAGACATTCCAAGAAAATATGTAATGTTCTGCCTTAGCTGATAGTGAAGCCTCACCCCAGGTCAAATGAGTCTGTCTCAGTCTCCAGACTGCTCAATTCATATGCTCTGTGAATTTGGAGTAGGAGTGCTGGGGTGTGTATATATATGTGTGCATGCATGGGTATGAATGGTGATTCTGCTACTGGAATGTGTGAAAGCCCTATAATAGCCTTTGGGGGTTGTTCACTTCACTGTGTACCTAGTGGAGCTAGGCATTGCAGAGTCAGGACACACATGCCAAGCCTCAAGAGCCACCCACACATCTAGAAAGGATCCAACACACATATAGAAATAATGCCTTGTCATCCTTATCTCCCCCATGGCACATAGAGACAGAGACAGACAGGTCTGACTCAGAGAGCAACCGTCTCTGAAACATAACCTCAACTCAGCGCTTTGGGATATGGTATATGACAGATTAGCTGGCCGGAAGAGAGAGGGCGATTTGAGATTTCACCTGGCCTTTATTGATATATTTTATCACACAAATATCAACCAACCATAACCTCCGAGGATAAGGATCATAGCCAAAACATGTTTCTGTACTGCCAAAAGGCGGAAATCTTGTCCTGCAAAAGGATGGAAGGCTGCAATATAATCAATTGACCAGAATAAAAAAAGAGAGAGGGGATGCATGATGAAGAAGGCTTGTTGGTCATTTCATGGTTAAAGGGCAGGGCGTTGTCCACAGATTAATACAATCAGTGAGGGGTCTGGTTTGGTGACCCCTCCTCCAACAGCCACACGAAACACACACGAAACACACACACACACACGTTTCCAGTTAGAAGCTTTTGTGTCCAGTTTTTGCATAATGATGGCTGATGTACTGACTGTACATTCTTATATATAAAACAAAGGTGCTTTAAAGAACACTTTTTGGGTCCAGGTCGAAAAAAGCGGGTTCTTTAAAGGGTTCTCCTACGGGGACAGCCGAAGAACCCTTTTAGGTTCTAGATATCACCCGTTTTCTCTCTCTCTCCTAAATGCATCTGCCTTTCTCAGTAAAACAGTTCAGTCCTTTCCAGTGTCTGTGGCCTTATAAGACAAGCACAAGGAGGCAGACCACAGCTTTACATAACCTCTGTCACAGTGGTAGCTATAGAGCTTAGCATCCATGCTAGGACATTAGCACAATGCGCACACACCCCACAATTAAATCACTATCCTAATACTGATGTCTGTCCCTGCTTTTCTCTGATCTGTTTACTACACCACGACTCAACCATATGTTCCATCTCTTTACTGTTTTTTTTTTATTTCTTTACCTCTCTCTTGTTTACATAATACTTATTTTCTACTTAAACTGCACTGTTGGTTAGGGCTTGTAAGTAAGAATTTCACTGTAAGGTCTACACCTGTTGTATTGTTGGTTAGGGCTTGTAAGTAAGAATTTCACTGTAAGGTCTACACCTGTTGTATTCGGCGCACGTGACAAATACATTTTGATTTGATTTGTGTGGATTATTTAATGTGAATAGAGAAATTAGAATATTTGTGGCCCACCATAAGTTAACTATTTAGTTTGCCACACAAACACATGTACAGTATGCACGTTCATACACACACACACACACACACACACACACACACACACACACACACACACACACACACACACACACACACACACACACACACACACACACACACACACACACACACACACACACACACACACACACACACACACACACACACACACACACACATACACACCACAGAGCAGTGCATGTGCATGTGTAAGTCTAATGATGATTGACTGGTCTAAATAAAAGTCTCTTGCAGTAATCCACAGCAGACAGGAATGCTGTAAGAATGAACTGGTTGGGGGACTATAACAAGGCACACAGGACTGTGTGTGTGCATGTGTGTGTGTGTGGGTGCGTGCATATGTTTGCGGCCTGCCTGCCTGGGTGTGTGTGTGTGTTTGTATTTTTGTACTCACACACCAGACTGCTCCGAGGTTAGAGTGACAGGAATAGGCCAGATTAAAATCAGCCAGAAGCCAGCGTATAGGCCACAGCCCATTACCCTAGCAACACTCCTATGAGACCATACACACACACTTGTTAAGCTTCTCCGGAGGTATCAGCTCTGGACAAGCTCCAGCAACAATGATTCACTTACCAGATAACTGAAAACGCCTACACACATAAGCACACACACAGACACACGCTGTGTCCATGCATAAAAACATGCATGCGGTTAAAGGCTACACTGACCACTACACCAGTGATTTCTGTCACATCACTGATCTTCAATGTCTTTTTATCATATAGCTCAGCGGGAACAGGCTTGTCAAATTTAACAGACTGTGTTTCACCACAAGAGGAAACAAGAGTCCTTTCAAAATGAAATACATTTCAGACATCTCGTTCCTTCAAAGCAAGAACCAATTAAAAACAACAATGAAACCCATCTCACTCTGAAACACCAAAACAAGACAGAAAATATATTTCTAAGGATATGCTACTTCCCAAATTGACTGTCTGTCGAATCATTTCTGGAGTTGTTTGCCCTACACTGTGCCTACCCAGAACCCCCCTCTGTGTCACCCGGAGTCTCTGACCTGCTCTACAATCTGTTTCCATGGCAACCGGACTGCCTCTCAAGGGTCAGCAATCATGACACAATGATGGACAACAAGAACTATCTTCTCCATTACAATGGCTTCACACAAAGACCAGAGGGGTTGATGTTTGATGTATCATCACAGTGGCACATCAATGTCTGTGGCAAAGTGTATAGGGTAATTGAGATATACAATATTCATATTCCATTTCAATGTCTAGGCCTAGGGCATTATCTGTGGAATCTATACGTTATGCAAACAAAATTAATGGCAAGAGATATGTAATGTATATATACAGTATATATACACTGGGGGCCAAACATTTTGAATATTACTCATTCAAGGGTTTTTTTGCATTGTAGAATAAAAGTTAAGACATCAAAACTATGATATAACACATATGGAATCATGTAGTAACCAAAAAAAGTGTTAAACAAATCAAATATATTTTATGTGAGATTCTTCAAAGTAGCCACCCTTTGCCTTGATGATAGCTTGATGACACTCACCTCGCTGTCCTGTGGGGATTTTGTGGGAAATGGTAATTACTTGAGTATCAGTGATTTACTGTTGTATAATTTTACTTAGCTAAAATAAGCATTTTCATTTGATTCTGATTGCTTTTGCCTTGTCGTTCTAAACGCTAAATTGCATTAGACATCTACAAACGTTAATTAGCTCATTTTATTTCATGTCTATACACCCATTGGTTGCAAATAGTATACATATTGTAAAACCAATTAAGTCCTTTCCCTCTCAAATTCATATTTTGTTGCTAGCTAAGATCCTCATCACCACAGTTCTTACCACCGCCTCTCACGAGACAATGCATTGAAACTCATCATCATTCCAACAGTCCGGTGTGAACGGCGAGTAAAGCCACACAAAAAAACGTGTTGTCATTCATTCACTTGATATGAAATAGTGGGGCTGCTGCTGTGTTTTTGTAGTTTGTCAAAATGTGTCTTTTATTAGTTAATTTATATATTATTTTATTCATTTCCAGGTTGATGATAGGTCCAGTCCAGTTTCAGTGCAAGTGAGCATTGATGTTGATGACAGGCCCAGTCCAGTTTCAGTGGAAGAGAGAGTCAGGGAAGGCCAGGATCCCAGACCAACTTTTTATTATTTCAAGAGACCCAAGTCAGATGACCTAAAAACATTTTTTTGGTTTCCACCCTACGCAGGAATCAAAAAACCCTGTGGTACAGAGGGTTTTCTGTTTTAAAGACGGCACCAATTAGAAATGGCGGTCATACAATGAAGAAAGCCATGCGTTATACTGTTCAATTTGTATGGCATTTACAAAGCCTAATGACAGCAGTAGTGGAATGCTGGATTGGAAATGTTCACCAATGGGTAGAAGAGCATGAGAAGAGCAACATGCACAGAAGTAGTGCTGAGGCATACTTTTTAAGGTCCTCCAAACATTCAAAATCTCCTAAGTGGCAGTCAGGTGTCTGCCTACAGAGAGCAGGTACGCAGGAGAAGGCAGGTTCTGGAACGTGTCGTAGACATAGTGAAAGAGAGGGCTCAGTTACAGGGGAATGCAGTCTGAGGCTGAGTATACGTTAGAGGACACCAGATCACCGTAATTTCTTGGAGATGATAATACTGCTGGGAAATTATGACGTCGCTTGAAAGAACATCTCACTGAAAGCATTGAGAAAAGCAAGAACCTACATCAGTCTGGGGCAAGAGGCAGAGGTTCTCTAATCTCACTCCTCTCAAAAAAAACTGTCAACACCGTCATTCACACAATTAGGAGCATTTTCCAAGAGACCATGTCAAGTGAAATTGAGCAAACTGGAATGTTCTCTGTCCAGATCGACACAACTCAGGACATAACTTCTCAAGACCAGTGCTCTGTCATTGTAAGATATGTGACAGATGTCATACAAGAGAGGCTTGTGGCTGTTGTGAAGTGTGAGGCATCGACTGGACAGTACTTTGTCCAGTTGTTGACAGATGCTGTGGATAAACTAAAATTAGACATGAGCAAGTACATTGGCAATGCTACGGATGGAGCATCCAATATGCAGTGCAAATGTAAGGGCTTCTCTACTCTTTTATCCTCAAAGTCCCCCAATCAAGTGCATGTATGGTGCTATGCACATGTCCTTAATCTGGTTTTGTCTGACACAACTGAAATTGTCTTAGCAAGTGGGTCACTGTTTGCTCTCCTAAACGACATTGCTGCGTTACTCTGTGAATCCTACCAAAGGATGGATGTGTGGGAGAAGAAGAGCCAGGACACGCGACACAGACACCTATCTCCAATCAGAGAAACATGCTGGTGGGCTGATAGTGCTTTGAAGAAGGTATTTGGATCCTTTGGAAAACCAGACCAGGGTCTCTATGTTGAAGTACTCCTCACACTATCAGCCATACAAGGACAAGCCCAACATGAAGACAACTGTGCAGGTGAAGGCAAGAGGATTTACTGAGGCTCTTCTCCGGTATGAGACGATACTGACAGCTCCAATATTTCTTTGGATATTTGAGAACACGTCACCACTGTCCAAATACCTGCAGACAAGTGGGATGGACATCCTGTCTGCCCATCGAATGGTTGTGGCTACACAGGAAACCCTGAAAGAGATGTCAAGAGACTTTGACACCATTAAGGCAGCTACAGACACATTTGTTCAGTTTGCAAATAAGAGATCAAAGAACAGGATGAGGAACTCTGCCACAGAAAAGGGCAAGAAAGAAGAAAATCATGTCTGGAGAGATGTCTCAAGATGAAGCTTTGACAGAGGCAGAGAGTGTCTATAAAGTTCAGGTCCACAATCAAATTATGGATACACTCACATCCAATGGTCTTCCAGAGACGGCCCTTCAAGATCTCAGCAAATGTTTGCTTCGATTTGATAGCCGAGCAACTGTTGACAATTTGCAGTGTGAGCTGAGGAGCCTCGCTGTACAGTGGAAAAGACTGAAAAGTTCAGGATTGGAGGAATACATGACTAGGACAGTGGAGGATGGCCCTGATGGAAATGAAGATGAGGTGGAAATGAAGAATAAATGCTGCTTATCCTGCAAAGAATGTCCACTGTGTTGTTACCAGATGCTGAGACGGTACAACCTGCTGACTGATGCATACTATATCCTTGGTCTTGGATACAAGTTCCTACTCACCCTCTCAGTTACCCAGGTAGCTTGTGAGCGAAGTTTCTCTACCTTAAATATCAAGAGCAGACTCAGGAGCACTCTCTCACAAGAACACCTAGAGGCCTTCATGCTGATGGCTACCGAGAAGGACATCCTAATGGCCCTGGATACTGACATGGTGATCGATAGAGTTGCAGAGAAAAGTGAGCTGTTGAGAAAATTGCGACATATTTCCTATAACTTGCTTACTTACCATTATTTTACTCCTATATTTCTAATGTCTCTTTTTCCTGTCTGTAATATTGCTGTCCAGTACTTTGACAGAGTGGCCCTGAGCAGCAGTTAGACAGTTCTATGTCTCAGTGAGTATTGTGGATATTATAGAATCTCTTTTTCACTCTAGGCTTCATGTGATGTGAGGTAGTTCAATCATGACAAATTCAGTGTGTGTTCTGCAGCCTTTTTAAAAGTAGTACTGCAATAGTGATCAATGGTTGTGATGCATCTAGGTGGTTGCATTAGGGCTGGTCGTGTGTGTACGTGCGTGCATTAGCAGGGCGGCCGTGGTGGGGTATACAGGGGCCGGTTCTGGTGGGCTGGTCTGGATCAAAGTCCAGCGCCGTTTTTTACTCCCAGTTCGTCCCTGTCTTTGTCTCAATCTGGACTAGAATCCCCGTCCCTGCCGCTGAAAAACATCCACCACCATGCTTTACCGTAATGATGGTACCAGACGTGACGCTTGGCATTCAGGCCAAAGAGTTCAATCTTGGTTTCACCAGACCAGATAATCTTGTTTCTCATGGTCTGAAAGTCCTTTAGGTGCCTTTTGGCAAAATCCAAGCAAGCTGTCATGTGCCTTTTACTGAAGAGTGGCTTCTGTCTGGCCACTCTACCATAAAGGCCTGATTGGTGGAGTGCTGCAGAGATGGTTGTTCTTCTGGAAGGTTCTCCCATCTCCACAGAGGAACTCTGGAGCTCTGTCAGAGTGACCATCGGGTTCATGGTTACCTCCCTGACCACGACCCTTCTCCCCTGATTGCTCAGCATGGCCGGGCGACAAGCTCTAGGAAGGAGAATAAAGAAGGCCACTGTGATCTTAGGGACCTTCAATGCTGCAGAAATGTTTTGGTACCCTTCCCCAGATCTGTGCCTTGACACAATCCTGTCTCGGAGCTCTACGGACAATTCCTTCGACCTCATGGTTTGGTTTTTGCTCTTACATGCACTGTCAACTGTGGGACCTTATATAGACAGGTGTGTGCCTTTCCAAATCATGTCCAATGATTTGAATTTACCACAGGTGGACTCCAATCAAGTTGTAGAAACATCTCAAGGATGATCAATCGAGTCTCATAGCAAAGGGTCTGAATACTCATGTAAATAAGGTATCTATTTTAATATCTTTACGCCAAAATTCTTAAAACTAAAATGTGGAAAATGTCAAGGGGTCTGAATACTTTCCGAATGCACTGTATATATATAGTACCAGTGAAAGTTTTGGACACACAAACTCATTCAAGGGTTTTTCTTTATTTTTACAATTTTCTACATTGTAGAATGATAGTGAAGACATCAACACTATGAAATAACACATATGGAATCATGTAGAAACCAAAAAAGTATTAAGTTATATATATATTATTTGAGATTCTTCAAAGTAGCCACCCTTTGCCTTGATGACAGCTTTGCACATTCTTGGCATTCTCTCAACCAGCTTCATGAGGTAGTCACCTGGAATGCATTTCAATTAGCAGGTGTGCCTTGTTAAAAGTTCGTATGTGGAATTTCTTTCCTTCTTAATGCATTTGCGCCAATCAGTTGTGTTGTGACAAGGTAGGGGGTATACAGAAGATAGTCCTATTTGGTAAAAGACCAAGTCCATATTATGACAAGAACAGCTCAGATAAGCAAAGAGAAACGACAATCCATCATTACTTTAAGACATGAAGGTCAGTCAATCGGGAAAATTTCAAGAACTTTGAAAGTTTCTTCAAGAGCAGTCGCAAAAACCATCAAGCACTAAGATTATACTGGCTCTCATGAGGACCGCCACAGGAAAGGAAGACCCAGAGTTACCTCTGCTACAGAGGATAAGTTCATTAGAGTTATCAGCCTCAGATTGCAGCCCAATAAATTCAAGTAACAGACACATCTCAACATCAACTGTTCAGATGAGACTGCTTGAATCAGGCCTTCATGGCTGAATTGCTGCAAGGAAACCACTACTAAAGGACACCAATAATAAGAAGAGACTTGCTTGGGCCAAGAAACACAAGCAATGGACATTAGACCAGTGGAAACCTGTACAAATTTGAGATTTTTGGTTCCAACCGCAATGTCTGAGATGCAGAGTAGGTGAATAGAAGATCTCTGCATGTGTGGTTCCCACCGTGAAGCATGGAGAAGGAGGAGTGATGGTGTGGGGGTGATTTGCTGGTGACACTGTCTGTGATTTATTTAGAATTCAAGGCACAGTTAACCAGCATGGCTACCACAGCATTCTGCAGCGATACGCCATACCATCTGGTTTGCACTTAGTGGGACTATCATTTGTTTTTCAACAGGACAATGACCCAAAACACACCTCCAGTCTGTGTAAGGGCTATTTGACCAAGAAGTAGAGTGATGGAGTGCTGAATCAGATGACCTGGGCTCCACAATCACCCGACCTCAACCCAATTGAGATGTTTTGGGATGAGTTGGACCGCAGAGTGAAGGAAAAGCAGCCAACAAGTGCTCAGCATATGTGGGAATTCCTTCAAGACTGTTGGAAAAGCATTTCTCATAAAGCTGGTTGAGAGAATGCCAAGACTGTGCAAAGCTGTCATCAAAGCAAAGGGTGTATTTTGATTTGTTGAACACGTGTGTGTGTGTGTGTTTCAAGTAGAGATACCTGTTAGAGACAAATTCTAATTTTCTTTATTTGTGCTATATTTATTGTTTTTTCTCCATTTAGAAAAATATTATTATTGAACATAAGTATAAATACTTAATTATTAATTATAGAGTATGGTTGATGAACTGATGTTTTTTGGTTTTGTATCATGATTATCATGGGTATTTAAAAGCATTATGGAGCCTTTCCTGGACACACCCCTTTTTCCCCCATGTTCCCCTTCCCTTTGTCTTTTTAGATTTTTGGCAGTAATGGGTCTACTAGGCCTCAGGTATGGCGACACATTCGGTTTTTGACCACTACACTATGCCACGCCACTTAGAAAGCTGCTACTAGTCTATACGTTTTGCTTACAGTTTCAATCTGATCGCTTTGACTTTGATCATCTATGGAACATTTCCAATGAAATTACCTTGTGTTTGGAAAATGTATGTTTGTTTTTACACTATCGGAACTTTGAATTCTCTGTTCTGTGGTTGCTTTGGAAGCGAGTCTGACTACGGCATCACATACTTGTGGCCTCAAGACAAGTTTGGAATTGGATTATCCCTGAGGAGACAACAAATAATATACCCTACTAGAGTTTCTAATAATATATTTAGGTTAGACGGAGCCCTTGACTAAAAATATTGGCCTAATTTCATGTTTTGGTGTTTGAAGCCTTGAATGTTGCCTTAAGGGCATTAATGGGGAGGCTGGTAGCCGAGTGGTTAGAGCGTTGGGCCCGTAACTGAAAGGTTGTTGGATCGACACGGTAAACATCTGTCGTTCTGCCCCTGAACCCACAGTTAACCCACTGTTCCTAGGCCGTCATTGTAAACAAGAATTTGTTCTTAACTAACCTGCCTAGTAAAATATAGGTAAAAACTATTTGTCAAGAAAATAATGTAGGTGAAACATTGTGCCCTATATCAATTTTGTTTGTTGAATGGCCATGAAATTGACATACACTGTACAAGCACTAGCATTAACTCCAAGGCAAGAGACATAGCTACAAGAACTCAACTATTAATGTCACAACACAGACAATATCCTTCCACCTGGATGAAGACAAGAGCCGTTTGCATTCAGCTTGTTTAATCACACTTATCTTATTTGGTTAACACGTGTAAAAAATAAACTACTGTAGTAAACATACACTGAGTATACCAAACATTAGAAACACCTTCTCAATATTGAGTAGCACTCAGTGTGTGTTATTGGGTAAGCATCTCCCTTCTCTAGACAGCCATACTCTGAGTTCTCTCTCTGTCTGTCTGTGCAATGCTAAGCTAATCCCCAGCAGTCTCCTGCCTACTTTAGCATTGTCACCTTTGGCTGTGTAAATAATACAGGCCAGGCATTGGCTGATCAATGCATTATTGAGTGGGGAGCGGATCACACGATATAAGTTTTGAGTCCTGCTAGACCTAGCCTGAGACTGGGCCGGCCACCTGACCATACACACTCACAGATAGAACACCATTCATCCACGCACCGGAGGACGACTGCTTTAGTCTGACTCGGGCTGCTCTGCCCTATGACAGTGATTAATGTTGTCTTGTCATGAGGCGAACCCTGAGTCTTTATGGAAGCAGCACTGTGTGGCCTGTAGTTGCAATTCTGTGGTGATGCAGGGAAAATTGGCTACTGGTGAATAAGGAAAATTGGACATTAAGACCTATCTATCTACAGTAGGCCTACATCTATCTGTTTTTTAGTTGTTGCCCATTTCATTGTCACTTGATATAGTGTACAGTGTATAGGCCATACCTGTGAAACTAAGTGAGGAAGCATAGAAATGTAATGCATTGGTTGATGATTCAACAAGCTTTCACGGTCTCACATCAGAATTAGACATTCATCCATGTTTCTCAAATGTCAAATTTCTAAATTGTTCCAAACGTCAAATGTCAAAGTGTTAAAGGTTAGGTTTAGGCATTAACTCAGAATTGTTAATGTTACAGTTAAGATTATGCATTAACTACGAAATCTTGAGGTTAGGTATTAACGCCGAATGGTTAAGGTAAGGGTTAAAGTTTGGGATAATCTTAAAACCAATATCTCAAAAACAACTTTCATTCGCTGGATTCGAACATGCAACCTTTGGTACCAGAGGCATATGTATACTTATAACCTACTTGAAGGTAACAGCACTCACTGTTGCCCTTAGTGGCCGGTTTTCACGTCATCTCCCGATGTTCTCAGACATCATTATGTTTGGAGGAAAAAAGGGGAGGCTTGCAAGCCGAAGAACACCATCCCAACCATGAAGCACAGGGGTGGCAGCATCATGTTGTAGGGGTGCTTTGCTGCAGGAGGGAGTGGTGCACTTCACAAAATAGATGGCATCATAAGGAAGGAAAATTATGTGGATATATTGAAGCAACATCTCAAGACATCAGTCAGGAAGTTAAAGCTTGGTCGCAAATGGGTCTTCCAAATGGACAATGACCCCAAGCATACTTCCAAAGTTGTGGCAAACTGGCTTAAGGACAACAAAGTGGAAGGCCTACAAACCTGACTCAGTTACACCAGTTCTGTCAGGAGGAATTGGCCATAATTCACCCAACGTATTGTGGGAAGCTTTTGGAAGGCTACCCAAAAAGTTTGACCCAAGTTCAACAATTTAAAGGCAATGCTACAAAATACTAATTGAGTGTATGTAAACGTCTGACCCACTGGGAATGTGATGAAAGAAAAGCTGAAATAAATCATTCTCTCTACTATTACTGACATCATAAAGTGGTGATCCTAACTGACCTAAGACAAGGACTTTTTACTAGGATTAAATGTCAGGAATTGTGACTTCAACTGTATATAATCAATTCATGATGCAGTGTTCTACACTTGATATTGTGTGTGTGTGTGTGTGTGTGTGTGTGTGTGTGTGTGTGTGTGTGTGTGTGTGTGTGTGTGTGTGTGTGTGTGTGTGTGTGTGTGTGTGTGTGTGTGTGTGTGTGTGTGTGTGTGTAAAAGGGTGCGGATGAGAGTGCACTTACATTCCAGGTGCTTTTTCTTGGGCGCCATCACCTCGTGAGTGGTGGCTTTGCAGACTGCGCGAGATACCTCTGATCCAGTCAACTGGTACTGCGCAGCGGCAATACGATCCGTGAGCGTCTGCCCCGACATTTTCTCCTCGTGTAGTCGACCACCTTAAGAATTTATTTCACCAAGGAAAAAAATATAAAAGCGGTCTTGCTACAGGAATACGTGTATCAACGGCTCCTGTGCGGTGCGGTCTTCTCCAAATCCCCCACTGATAGGCCTGTGACCTTCTGGATGGGCGAAAATGTTTCTAAATCAGCTTAAATAAATAAATAAATAAATAAATAAATAAAGATTTCATTTGACATTAAATAATTGGGCCACGTTGATGTGTGCTCTGACTTGTGTAGACTTACGCAAGATTGCCTTCTTCCTTCTGTGTCCCGCTATACGGTTCAATTCAGCACCTTGGATAAAGTCACTCTTACGTAACACTACGCTGGAAATACAATATATTTCCTCAGCCCACAGCAATAAAGAAATAATAAAGAAGCAATCAGGAGATTGAAAACGTTGCGTCCACGCAGCGCTTCTTATCCTTAGAATGAATGGGTTTGGCCAAATGTCCAACCTTCATCGAACATACATAGAATATTCCGTTATCCGTTTTGCAGGAACATCGGATACACTGGCAAGTGTTTCTTTCCGCACGAAGTACGCAAAAAAAGGCAAACCGAAGGAGTAAAATGCACAGGGGGCTTTCAAAATAACGATTTAGGAGTAATGACGCACAGCGTCCTCGTTGCTAGTGGATTAAAATCTTCGCTCCAGACGTTTTTTTCTGATCAAGAATTTCTGATAGGCGCGTTGCCCTTCTCTCTCTGTCGACAGCAGATGCGCCTCTATGTGGCAGGAGACAACACTGAAGGGCGCACCAATCCAAGCGGGCGGAACAGGATAATAAGCTTTACCGTATGGAGATGTTGGAAATAATTGTGTCTTCCACTCACTCGAATGTATGTTTATTTAGACTGCAGGCTTACCTATCTGACTATCTATCCTCTCCCCCGTGTAGTGTTGGGACAGGGTCAGTTGACGCTTCATTAACAAACCGACTCACGTCCATGCCACGCTCACCGTGGCGCGTTCTTAAAGGGCAATATTCCTAGTCCTACTGTATAGTTTAGCAGATATCATTAATATGTCAAATGATTAATTTACGAGTGTGCACTGCTGCAATGTTGCAACATTGTAAGGATCCAGGTTTGAACCAACTGCTTACGTAAACTATATTTTACAAATGGCAGGTGCCCCATTATGATGTTACTCTATCTCCCTTTATTAACGTCAGTATCTTTCCCTGTGGTTGCTTACCCTGGTCATTAACACTTTGTCAAGTGTCGGCTGGAGTGATGTCAATCTCGCTGCCATTGGACACTGGAGCAGTGGAAATGCATTCTCTGGAGTGATGAATCACACTTCACCATCTGGCAGTCCGATGGAAGAATCTGGTTTTGGCGGATGCCAGATTAACTCTACCTGTCCCAATGCATAGTGCCAACTGTAAAGTTTGGTGGTTGAGGAATAATGGTCTTGGGCTGTTTTTCATGGTTCGGGCTAGGCCCCTTAGTTCCAGTGAAGAAAAATCTTAACACTACAACATACAATGACATTCTAGACGATTCTGTGCTTCCAACTTTGTGGCAACTGTTTGGGGAAGGCCCTTTCCTGTTTCAGCATGACAATGCCCCCGTGCACAAAGTAAGGTCCATATAGAAATGGTTTGTCGAGTTCGGTGTGGAAGAACTTGACTGGCCTGCACAGAGCTCTGACCTCAACCCTTGGGATGAATTGGAACACAGACTGCGAGCCAGGCCTAATCACCCAACATCAATCAGTGCCCGACCTCACTAATGCTCTTGTGGCTGAATGGAAGCCCCCGCAGCAATGTTCCAACATCTGCAGCAATGTTCCAACTTCTAGTGGAAAGACTTCCCAGAAGAGAGGAGGCTGTTATAGTAACAAAGGGTGGACCAACTTCATATTAATGCCCATGATTTTGTAATGAGATATTCGACGAGCAGGTGTCCACATACTGATGCACATGTAGTGCATTATAGGTATGAGCTGCATTTTATATAGGCCCATTTATTCTAGGCACTTTATTATAGGCCATCATTTGGGGGGGTAGGCCTCTAAAATTGTGGCCACTGAATAAATGCATCAAAACATAATGTGTAATCTGCCCATACTAGTATGTGCTCAGATTATTGGTTTCGTGCCATGTAGCGGCGCATGACAGGTAAAGGGCGTGGTTAAGTGACGTACACGGAATTGCAGCCACGTCGCCAGTAGCATCGGGAGGTTTTCAATTCACTCCTTCAACAACTGCAAGTAAGTGACAATATTTATACGTTTAGTAAATATTCCGAAATGAATAGCCTGTATTCTATTTATCTTGTAACAAGTAAATTACCTTGCACGCATGTTGCGATATCAGTCTGTCAATAGAGAGGAAGGAGCTCACTCATGTTTTCATGAGTTGATTTAGCTAGCTAGATACCTAACGTTAGCTATCAATGCTCAGCAGCAGCACAGATACACCTTTGAAATAAACTTTGCCCTGTAGAGTATGACCTGGTAGAGTCTAGGCTTCTTTATAGTGGATTTACGACGTTTTCATAGTAGCCTCAATAAATTAGATCAAATATATTCATAGTGTTTAGAAAGGTTTATGACTCATTATTATTGTAAACTGTTGAAAATGAATATAATATAATTAGCACATCATTATTATTCTTTGGGGTGTCTAAAAATGTTTAGCCCCTTCTTGAATATTATAGGCAACATGTTATGAAAGAGAGGAGCTGAAGAGAGGAACCCACTTCAGATTATTGAGACATCCCCTTTGTTTTTCCTATTTTGTGTTTCAGGAATGGCCCAGTTTGAGGAAGTATCACAGATGTCTGCTGTCCACCCTAAGCCTGTAGGGTTGGTCCTACAGTATGGTACTGCTGGGTTCCGCACCAACTCTAAGCAGCTAGACCACGTCATGTTCCGAATGGGTTTACTGGCCACACTCCGCTCCAAGAAGACTAAGGCCACCATCGGAGTCATGGTCACTGCGTCACACAACCCTGAGGTGAGCAAAACATAACACTTGTTCCATGTAATTTCAAGCAAGGTATTACACACACCATCTCAGATGGCTCAGAAATTGTTTCTGTAGTTAGAAACAGATAAGATTAGCATTCCATCAACATTCTTTTGTTGAAATATAATTATATGATATACATCTATGAGAAATTAAGCTTATTGATTGCACCCAAATTGGCAATTTTAATGTATATAATATTCTATAAATGTAGTACCTAACATTCGATTTGGACCAAACTTTATTCTAACAATGAGTTAGACATGAAGAATCCAAAGAAATTGTCATAAGCCACCCACGGACCCCCCCCCATTTTACGCCAATCCCACCCCAACAACGAGTATTCTGTATCAGTTCTCTATGTCTGACAAGTACTATGGAGCTGCGGCTCTTGAGTATTTTTTTATATTCTCAGTGAATTTGGTGGTTTTTTTCCCCCCTGTTCTGACCACTAGATGGTGCTGTTTCTGCTATTAGTTGATTTAAAACTTGTACAGTCGTGGCCAAAAGTTTTGAGAATGACACAAGTATTAGTCTCCACAAAGTCTGCTGCTTCAGTGTTCTTAGATCTTTATGTCAGTAGTTACTATGGTACACTGAAGTATAATTACAAGTATTCCATAATTGACAAAGGCTTTCATTGACAATGACATTCAGTTTATGCATGAGTCAATATTTGCAGTGTTGACCCTTATTTTTCAAGACCTCTGCAATCTGCCCTGGCATGCTGTCAATTAACTTAAGCCACATCCTGACTGATGGCAGGCCATTCTTGCACAATCAATGCTTGGAGTTTGTCAGAAGTTGTGCGTTTTTGTTTGTCCACCCGCCTCTTGAGGATCGACCACAAGTTCTCAATGGGATTAAGGTCTGGGTAGTTTCCTGGCCATGGACCCAAAATGTAGATGTTTTGTTCCCCGAGCCACTTAGTTATCACTTTTGCCTTATGGCAAGGTGCTCCAAAAAGCATTGGTCGTCACCAAACTGTTCTTGGATGGTTGGGAGAAGTTGCTCTCGGAGGATGTGTTGGTGCCATTCTTTATTCATGGCTGAGAAGCAACCCCACACATGAATGGTCTGAGGATGCTTTACTTTTGGCATGACACAGGACTGATGGTCTTCTCCGGACAAGGTGTTTTCCGGATGCCCCAAACAATCGGAAAGGGGATTCATCAGAGAAAATGACTACCCCAGTCCTCAGCAGTCCAATCCCTGTACCTTTTGCAGAATATCAGTCTGTCCCTGATGTTTTTCCTGGAGAGAAGTGGCTTCTCTCCTGCCCTTCTTGACACCAGGCCATCCTCCAAAAGTCTTCACCTCACTGTGCGTGCAGATGCACTCACACCTGCCTGCTGTCATTCCTGAGCAAACTCTGCACTGGTGGTGCCCCGAACTCCCGCAGCTGAATCAACTTTAGGAGACGGTCCTGGTGCTTGCTGGACTTTCTTGGGCACCCTGACGCCTTCTTCACAACAATTGAACCTTTCTCCTTGAAGTTCTTGATGGTTAATCAACCGATAAATGGTTGGTTTAGGTGCAATCTTACTAGTGGCAATATCCTTGCCTGTGAAGCCCTTTTTGTGCAAAGAACAATGATTTCAAGCACCACCCACCTTTTTAAAGCTTCCAGTCTGTTATTCTGACTCAATCAGCATTGAGTGATCTCCAGCCCTGTCCTCATCAACACTCTCACCTGTGTTAATGAGACAATCACTGACATGATGGCAGCTGGTCCTTTTGTGGCAGGGCTGAAATGCAGTGGAAATATTTTGGGGGGATTAACTTCATTTTCATGGCAAAGAGGGACTTTGCAATTAATTGCAATTCATCTGATCACTCTTCATGACATTCTGGAGTATATGCAAATTGCCTTCAACACTGAGGCAGCAAACTTTGTGGAGACCAATACTTGTGTCATTCTCAAAACGTTTGGCTACGACTGTATAATAATCCCCCCTCAATGTTGAAGAGTGAGTTCACCCAAATTACAAAATTACATCTTGGTTTCCTTACACTGTCAGCAGTTTATGGACAAGGTATGACAGCAACCCATGCTTAGTCCAAATTGGATGTTAGGTGCTATATTCATTGAATATTCTATTAAAATTGCCATTTTGGGTGCTTAATTTCTCAGATCAAATTATATTTCAACAAAATAATGTTGCAGGAATGCTAATCTTATGTTTCTATCGACATAAACAATTTCAGAACAATCTGCGATGGTGGGAGTCTAAATCCTCGTTCTTGTGCTTTTTGAGGTGGAACGACCCTTCAGGATCTGTCTTTGACTGATAGTCCCTGGTGTTCTATTCTGGGCTGCTTTTGAGGGCCACAAATCAAGCTGCTGCGGATTCTCTGATATTATTAGAAAAAGGTTGTCTAGAATTGATTTGCTGCCATGGAAACTATTGCTTTTCCCAATCTCCATCTTTATTTCTCTCCTTTTCCTCCCTCTCTCCATCTACCTCACCCCCACTATCCACACTATACTACAACCCCCCTTTCCTTCCTTCTCTCCCTTCCCATCCACCATATCCCTCCATCCCCCTTCTCCAGGAGGATAACGGGGTGAAGCTGGTGGACCCCATGGGGGAGATGGTGACCCCTGCGTGGGAGGACTATGCCACCCAGCTGGCCAACGCGGAGCAGGAGGGGCTCCTCACCGCCCTGAAGGACGTCATCGAGAGAGAGGCCATCAGCATGGCCCAGGAGGCCAGCGTGTTTGTGGGCAAAGACACCAGGTACTGGGGTATTAACATTCTCTAGTCTAGAAACTAAACTATAATCTTGAATATCAAGGGTTAACAATATAACATGGGGCACGTTCATTTTGTATTGCCTGGTGTCCCGGGTATCTGGAAATGTCACTTTAGCACCAATGGAATGATCTCAAATTCATAAACTCAGCTCACCTGGGAAACCAGGTGATGCAAAAAGAACTCAACCAAGGTTACCTCAGATATTTAATCTAATTGGTTGTGTACCTTCAGGCCCAGCAGTGAGAGCCTATCACAGGCAGTACTCAATGGAGTCCACGCCTTGAAAAGCCACAGTAAAGGTGCATTAACTCTAAGGTTTAACTACTTTGTATGCGATTGCTTGTTGGTTCTTCTTCTTATTTGGAAATCACTTATTGGTGACTGTTGCTGTCTATCAGATTATGGCTTGGTGACCACGCCCCAGCTGCACTACATGGTGTGCTGTCAGAACACCCAGGGTCGCTATGGTGACGCCACAGTCGAGGGTTATTACCAGAAACTCTCCCAGGCTTTCATCCAGCTCACTAAGAATGTAAGACTACATCATCTCTCTGTCTGTAACACTTTAATAACCTTAATGAATAAGCATGGCTAAACTTTTATAAATAGTGAACATATTCTATAAAAAAATATTATTACAAAAATGTATCAACAGTTATAAACATGCATATTGTTTTATAAATAATTTCTACTTATTTGCAAGCACTTATTAATTTAAATTAACAAGCAATTATGTTACCGATTCCATCCTTCTCTCCAGGTGCCTAACCGTACAGATGATCAGAAGGCCCTGCTGGTGGACGGGGCTAATGGTATTGGTGCTCTGAAGGTGTGTGAGATGGAGACCTACCTAAAGAAAGAGCTGCAGCTGTCCCTCTTCAACGACGGCTCCAGCGGAAAACTCAACCACCTGTGTGGAGCCGACTACGTCAAAGTACAGCAGAGAGCTCCCACAGGTGCGAATGTAGTCCGGTTGACCTCAACTTGTCTCTTTTCTTTCCATGTCTGCATCTCAACAGACCCCAAATAGCATCCTCTACCAGTTTCCTCTTGTTTTGATATGCACTACATCTGTATGTGAAAATATAGGATAAGTAAACGCTATATGGAGGATATCCATTTGCAACTGTCATTTTACATTTCAGATGTGTGTAGGGAAAGTGAAACAAACAAGAAAAGGAAGCTGCTTATGATTATTGAGATGCACACCTGGCAGAGGCAGGTCTCACTTCTGGGTGTGTCCAAATCTATGGTTGTAAGAGAACTTTGACTCATGGGTGTCTCTCTCAGGCTATAGGTGACTGATAAACATTATGAAATACAAGACAGTCAGGTTTGTTATATTATAATGTTGTTCCCATGTTTGTCCACCAGAGAGGAAGACATCTCAATGAATTATATTACGAATACTGCTGGCTACAGCCAAACTCCTGAAGTGGATGGCTCTGACCCTTCTGTCTCTGTCTGTTTGTCTGTCTGTGTTTCTAGGTGTGGATATGAGTGCCGGGGAGCGTTGCTGTTCGTTTGATGGTGACGCTGATCGTATAATTTATTACTACAGCGATTCAGCAGGGCGATTTCACCTGCTAGACGGAGACAAGATTGCCACCCTCATCAGCACATACCTCAAAGAACTGCTTACACAGGTATACACACACACACACACACACACACACACACACCCCCTATACTTACCTGTGATGCTTAAACATGCCCCTACGTAACACACCGACTCAGTCGCATTCAGAGATGTGCGCACACTAACCTGTTCCCCTTGTGTGTGTGTGTGGTTTGGGCAGGCTGGTCTCGACCTGCAGATAGCTGTGGTACAGACGGCGTATGCTAACGGCAGCTCTACACACTACCTAGAAGACACCATGAAGGTGAGGAGACCCACACCTTAGTCTTTCCAACACACACATGTTATCAGTGCTGACCTCTCCTCCCTCCAGGTGATCGTGAGGTGTACCAAGACAGGAGTTAAACACCTTCACCATGCAGCCCAGGAGTTTGACGTTGGTGTTTACTTCGAGGCCAACGGCCATGGAACTGTGAGTAGGAAACGTACTCGCACGCGCTTACAAACTAATCTGTGACGGGTATGTTGCTTGAACGTACCCCGCTCAATGACGGCCTGTCTGTATGACTGCGGTCACGTTGTGCTGTGGTCCCGTCTCAGATCCTGTTCAGTAAAGCAGCAGAAGAGGCGATCCAGCAGCTAGCCCGGGACTCCAACACCAATGACGAGAGGAAAGAAGCTGCCCTGCTACTGCAGAACACGGTCAACCTCATCAACCAGGTATGACCACACATGGTCATGGCAACACAATCATCCATTTTAGCAATAGTGACTGCACAGGTTCATTGCAATGAAGGGTCTAATCCTGTGTGCGTAACTGACATTTTATCTCCGTCTCTCTCTCGCGCTGTCTTTCTCTGTAGACGGTAGGAGATGCTATCTCTGACATGCTGCTGATTGAGGCTGTGTTAGCCGTCAGAGGGATGACTGTACAACAATGGGACGCCATCTACACAGACCTGCCCAACAGACAGCTCAAAGTCAAGGTGTGTGGGTGGGTGCCTGTCTTCAACCAGGGAGTTGCATCGTATGTTACTTCAAATGCCTGTATAATAAAGAAATCTAGGACATACAGTACCAGTCACAAGTTTGGACACACCTACTCATTCAAGGGTTATTCTTTATTTTGACTATTTTCTACATTGTAGAATAATAGTGAAGACATCAAAACGATTAAATAACACATAAGGAATCATGTAGTAACCAAAAAACTGTTAAACAAATCAAAATATATGTTATATTTGAGATACTTCAAAGTAGCTACCCTTTAACTTGATGACAGCTTTGCACACTCTTGGCATTCTCTCAACCAGCTTCACCTGGAATGCTTTTTTCAACAGTCTTGAAAGAGTTCCCACATATGCTGAGTACATGTTGGCTGCATTTCCTTCACTCTGCGGTTCAACTCATCACAAACCATCTCAATTGGGTTGAGGTCGGGTGATTGTGGAGGCCAGGTCATCTGATGCAGCACTCCATCACTCTCCTTCTTGGTCAAATAGCCCTTACACAGCCTGGAGGTGTGTTGGGTCATTGTCCTGTTGAAAAACAAATGATAGTCCCACTAAGCGCAAACCAGATGGGATGGCATATCGCTGCAGAATGCTTTTGGTAGCCATGCTAGTTAAGTGTGCCTTGAATTCTAAATACATCACCGGCACCAGCAAAGGACAATCACACCTCTTCCTCCATGCTTCACGGTGGTAACCACACAGGTGGAGATCATCCGTTCACCTAATATGCGTCTCAAAAAGACACTACAGTTGTAACCAAAAATCTCAAAATTAGACTCATCAGACCAAAGAACAGATTTCCACCGGTCTAATGTCCATTGTTCGTGTTTCTTGGCCCAAGCAAGTCTCTTCTTCTTATTGGTGTCCTTTAGTAGTGGATTCTTTGCAGTAATTTGGCGATGAAAGCCTGATTCACGCAGTCTCATCTGAACAGTTGATGTTGAGATTTGTATGTTACTCTGTGAAGCATTTATTTGGGCTGCAATCTGAGGTGCAGTTAACTCTAATGAACTTATCCTCTGCAGCAGAGGTAACTCTGGGTCTTCCTTTCCTGTGGCGGTCCTCATGAGAGCCAGTTTCATCATAGTGCGACTGCACTTGAAGAAACTTTCAAAGTTCTTGACATTTTCCGGATTGACTGACCTTCAGGTCTTAAAGTAATGATGGACTTTCGTTTCTCTTTGGTCTTTTACCAAATAGGACTATCTTCTGTATACCACCCCTACCTTGTCACAACACACCTGATTGGGTCAAACGCATTAAGAAGGAAAGAAATTCCACAAATTAACTTTTTAACAAGGCACACCTGTTAATTGAAGAATCTCAAATTTAAAATATGTTTTGATTTGTTGACACACTTTTTTTTTTGGTTACTACATGATTCCATATGTGTTATTTCATAGTTTTGATGTCTTCACAATGTAGAAAATAGTTAAAATTAAGAAAAACCCTGTATTGTGAAGGTGTGTGCCAATTTTTGACTGGTATTGTATGTTTTAACGCATTTTATCCCAGTGCCTCAGTTGCAGTGTTGTCGTGTGGCCTGTAGGTGGCAGACCGGCGAGTGATTGACACTACAGATGCAGAGAGGAGAACAGTGAGTCCAGCAGGTCTGCAGAAGGCCATAGACAGCCTGGTGAATAAGTACAGACAGGCACGCTCCTTTGTCCGCCCCTCAGGCACTGAGGATGTGGTCCGAGTGTATGCAGAGGCAGACACACAGGTGAGACTGAATGCTGACACTCCAACCTACCATCACATGGAGTGATTGATAGTAATTCACTTAATTCAGCTTCCTTGTTCACTCTCTATGCCTTTACCTTTCTTTTATACATAATTTTTCTGTCGCTCACTGTTGATGGTGATGGGTTTGTGTGTTTTCAGGAGAGTGCTGATGCCCTGGCACATGAAGTTAGCCTGGCGGTGTACCGCCTCGCAGGAGGAGTGGGAGAGGAGCCCAAACCTTTATGAACACACACACTATGCAATGTCTATCGAACAATTCAGGCCTTTTTTACATGCATCTAAAGAGGACATCTTCCTCAACCTATGATTGTACGTCAAGTTTGTAGTCTTTATCAGGTGGCAAATCATTTTTATACATTTAATACTGTGTTATTACTTTCTACGAGTCTGAACAATTTGATTTCAGTCAATGTGAATGAAAGGGGATCACTGTATTGCACAAGGAAGAGACAATATGCTAAATAAGGTTCAACTTGTAATCCTCTGTCAATGTAGTGGTTTTGTATTTTTCCCATGTAATGATGTAAATGTTTACATTAGGTGTTATAGTAGATACATTTTTGCATTACTGTTTATAGTGGAGTAATTGCACTGCTTTGAATCGGCCTCAACTGGAAAGACTGTGCTGCAATGTAATTGTTGAACACCAGGAGTAAAAATAGGAAACTGACATCAAACTTGTTCTATATTTTTTTTAACCTAAATATGTTTGGAAAGTACCACATCAAGAGAAAATATAATGATTGCTTTGCTTTTTTTTATTTTTTATTGTTGCTTGTAGGGCGATATGGTTCTCAGACACACACACACACACACACACACACACACACACACACACACACACAGGGAGTTAAAGGCTAATAGAAAGGCAATGTGAGGCTAAGAGGGAGTTTAGTGCAGGCAGAGACAGAGACACACACAGAAGAGGACCATAGGGGTCCTGATCCTGAAGACTACTATCCTAGGGGGTTGGTGTGGGCTACTTTTTTTTGGGGGGGGGGGCAAGGGTGGAAGGTCTGGGACTTAGGTCTCAAGGGGTCTATCATTCATACGGTGGTGTAGGAGTTAGGAGCCTGGACTGTCTAGTCCTCGTCTGGGTCGTCAGCAGCTCCAGAGATTTTAATGGTGCGTTCCTGTGTGTCGCTCTCATACATGTCATCCGTCTTAACTGTTCTTAGAGAAAATGGGAAAAGGGGATTGAAAACAACACTGGGTGACAAATATAATATTGTATACAAATATATGTAAATACTAAAATGTCCTCCATCACATTTTCAGATGACAGAACAGACTACCAGTATGCCATATTTTATCGACATATTATAGGTAAGATCTCCCAGTATGGTTTACATTATGACTCAGGCTTGCTTTACCTGATGAGAAGAGTCTTCCGCTCAGTCATCTTCACTGACTGTTCCTCGTAGCTCTCCGTCTGGCTCTCTGGTGATATCACCGCCCCGTCAAGGGGCTCTTTGGTGCCTCCGTTTACATTACCAGGGGCTCTGCCCAGCCCGGACCCATACCCGTAACCGCTGACCGAGGTGGAGCTAGCACTGATGGCCACACCGCCTTTTCCTCCACCCAGGGACATGCTCTGTACCATGGTGCTGAGACGGGTGTCCTCTCCCTCGATTAGCGCCCTGCCAAATACACAACCACATAGAAGACACAATACATCACAGATTTACACTTAGCAACCATAATGTAGGCTGCATATCAAAAGAGTTGCGTTGCTGCCTTCCCTTGCCTCTTTTTCATCTCCTCCACAGATCTGACAAACCCAGGATAGCTGAAAGCAATATGGAGAACACCTACTTGGCACAATCTGCTTTCACCTGTCCAGTTGTCTTCTCTTCAAGGGGAGGAAATGAGGCGCAGAAAAGGCCTGTTTAGACAACAGGGGAGTTATGATTGTCACCTGTAGGTGGTGATCTCAATCTCCAGGGCCATCTTGACATTGAGCAGCTCCTGGTACTCCCTCAGCAGCAAAGCTATCTTCTCCTTCATCACCTTCAGCTCCAGCTTCCGCCCCTCAATACGCTCCTGTGGGAATCACACACATGCTTTTGGGCGTAGGTAGTCCATTTTTAAAGTACAGCAAATATCCATTCTGACCTCCCATGCTTCTTTCTACAGTAAAGGTGTGTAGTGAGAGAAGTACTACTCACCCGCAGTGTCTCCTCTTCTTTCTTGTGTCTCTCCACAGCTTCACGAATCTGAACCACCAGAGACTCATTCCTCGTATTCATAGACTCCAACTCACGCTCCAGGTTTAAGCTCTACAAACAGAGACAAACGCACAGTCTTGTTTAACTAACCTTGTTGGGACACACAATTAAAACCATTCAAAATCATTTTTTCCCTGCCCCTAAACCTTACCCTTACCCTAAACCCCCTAGAAATATAATTTGACCTTATGGAGACTAACAGAATGTCCCCAGTTGGTCAAATTTGAGTTTGTTCACAATTCTTGTGGGGATTGTACTGGTGGTGTCAATAACATTATTAACAATGATCAGAAAAGAGAGTCCCATTTACATTTTTCTTGTAACTTGCGATTTCCTCTCTCACACTTCGAACGCTTTGAACGTGTTTGGCTGTCACATCGTTCAGGTCTTGGAACTTTGACTTGTACCAAGCGTCCATCTCCTGAGGAACAACAGAAACAAAATGGATTCAGTTTTCTGTGTAATTATGTAATCATATATGAAGTTATGTGTAATAAATCTGTAATAATATCTGCAATTGGTACCTGTAGGTTTCTGGCGGCGATGCTGTCGTACTGGGACTGGATTTGTTTGAGGGCGGAGGAGAGGTCAGGGAGGGCAAAGGTCATGTCCACCTTTGCCACCGCCACGTAGATCTGCTGCAACAACTCCTCAATTTCCTGACAGGGGCAAACAAAATGGAGTCTACTCATTCCTTCTGTGAATTTCGCTTTCATTCTTATCTGTGGAAACCCAAACTGCCAATGCAGTTAGTTTTTACAATTAGTCAATAAAGTTTGCATCTCAAAACTCTCAATCACTAGGCCCATGATCCAACCTCTCCCACTTTAACTCATATACTGTCATAACAAATAATTAGCAGGTCATTACAGCGGTCGTGTGAATCCAACTGCATGCTTGTGATGACCACAAGTCACACTAAACAGATGCTGCTATAGACACATACAGTATGTAAGATACAGTATGTTACAGTCCGCCTTTGTGAACAGATACAGAAAGAAATGGATTAACTAAATGTGAAAATAGATATAGACAGAGGTACGTTGCCCCTCTGTGAATCAAGACAGTGAAAGACACAGCTACCTTCCTCGTTGTGAAAACAGATGTTGACACAGATATAGACCCAGACGTGTTACCTCTTTGTGAACTCTGGTCAGGAAGGCCAGCTCCACCTCCAGGTTCTCCAGCTGTTTCTCCAGGCCGATACGGGCCGAGGTGGCTCTATCCACATCCTGACAGACAGGATGGTTAGAGGATTCATTGATGATTGAGTTTGCACACAGGAATAACTAGGAAGAGATTTAATTGTTTCATGACAGCCTGGAAAATGAGGCAGGTGATTCTGTGTGTGCACAATTTGAGTTCATGTCGATATTGTTAAATGGTTATGTCTGCATCTGTGTTTGACTCACGGGGCGGAATGCTTCGATCTCCAACTCTGCCTTCTTCCTGGCCTCCAGAGCCTCCTCATATTTGACCTTGAGCACCTCCACCTGTCCTGCCATGGCCCCCTTGGCCGCTACAGCCAGGTCCTTAGGGTGGAGGAAACATAGTCAAACCCAATACCTGTCTGTCTCATCCCAGTCCTCCATTGTAAAAGTAAATATCATGCATAGGCTATAGGTGGGCCATATTGGTTGTCATAAAGCTCACCCTCTGCACTCTCATCTGCTCAGCGATCCGGTGGAGCTCTCTCAGCTGGCCCTCATAGAGCTGTCTCAGCCCAGATGGCTTCACATAGCGGTTCTGCAGAGCATCAATCTCAGCCTCCAGCAGCTTGTTCTGCCCCTCCAGAGTACGCACCTGGGACAGAACATGGGTTTGTGAGAGAGAGAGAGTGCAGAGAAAGAGTTTGCATGAGAGTGTGACTGAGTGTGGCACAGAGTTTGAGTGAGAGAGAGGAGAGTATGAGTGGCAGAATGTGTGAGATGAGGCGTGGTCTTGCCTTCTCAATGTAGATAGCCAGGCGGTCGTTGAGGGCCACCATCTCCTGCCTCTCGCCGGTGCGGGTTCTCATGAATTCTTGGTTCTCCACTGCAGCTGCATCCAGGTCCAGGCTGGCCCCCAGCCCCATGTTCATGCCGAAGCACAGGGCCCCCATACTCACACTGCTGTGGTCAGGACAGGAGGGGACAAGGCCAGCCATCAACCACCCACTATATTTGACTTTATAACACTTTTAATCTGGATGGTGAGGTGATGAAAGCATCAGAATAGGTCTGATACTCAAAGTTTAATATATTTTAGCAAGAGAAATGAGTGTCCCATTAGGAATAAATTCTGTGACTTTTAGGCTAAGCCTACATACATAATACATTAGGCAGTATTCCAGTGAAAGAACAAACGAATAGTTAATGCTGATATGACATTAAAACCTAAAGTGTGGCCTATGGTCCCATCCATAGAGAATAAAACATCAAGAGAAATGTAATACCTGGTCAAGCGGGATTTGTGGCTGCTGGAGAGGTTCCTCCTCCCCGTGGCTCCCCCGCTGCGACTGTAGCTGGCAGAGCGGTGACGGACATCCCTTCGGGTCGGTGAAGGACTCGAAACCCGCACCTGGTAGGAAGCAGAGGAGGAGGCGAGGGCGCCCTCGAAGTGGCGGCGGTAAGAAGACATCCTTTCTGGACTGCGACTCATGATGACGGCCTGTAACTGTCTTTATCTTCACTCAACACTGGTAACTGTTCACACACTTCGTTGGAATGGGATGGTGGTGCTTTTATACCTGGGCTATCTCCTCCAGCCCTTCCCAGTTTCCACCACCAGGTCAAGAAGCACCAGCGGTGAGGAATTTAGAACCTCCCCATTCCGAAGGCTGACCGTCCCTGCAAAAATCTATCATGGTTTCGTGAAGAGATTACAGTGGTAAAAATAGAGGGTTGAATGAGTCAATAAAATGACTGTTATTACACTGGAATGTTTACTGTAGCCTACAATAGTGGAGCATCGTGAGGTGAATGAACTGTGAAAGTGAACTTTTTACTATCAATCCTTTCACTAGTGAACAACTTTTTTCACTTCAAAGGTCATATGGGTCCTTCTGACCAGTGACAAGTACACTGCTGTGACCTTACATGTTGTTTCTGTCTTTTTTTTAGTGTGGCCTATCCACAGCTTGGTTATTTGCCCGTGTAATTATCCCATCTAAAGTATATGGGTTAATGAGGATGATTATCAATTAGCTAATTATTTTTTATAAAAAACATAGCCGTGACAAATATGTAACCTAATTTGCATTAGCCATTACCAACCTATTCATGGATAAGGACGGCTTCCTCATAGTGTCATCTCTCCAAGAGTGGAATCATATGATCACTGTGGGTCTGCATATCTTCATTCTTTCTACATGTTCAGGCTTGCATGCATGTGGCAGGTGCACAGAGTCATAGTCTACTGGAGGTGTGAACAGATACAAAGTAATTGAGCTTGAACCCAGCAGCCTATTGTCCTTGTCTTACCAGTGTGTCTCTTAGGGTAGACATGTAATTATAATTATTTTGTAATAGGTTACATACAGTGCATTCGGAAAGTATTCAGACCCGTTGACTTTTTCCACATTCTTTTTACGTTACAGCCTTATTCTAAAATTGATTAAATATTTTTTATCCTCTTCAATCTACGCACAATACCCCATAATGACAAAGCAAAAACAATTGCACCACCAACCAACCCTACACCTATATACCACTATTTAAAAAAATATAATTTCAAAACATTTTATAACTCTTCTGCAGTAAAATCTTGTACACCAGGTACTTCTCTGCAGCTGCCACCTACACTCATTAAAAACCCACTACCCCATTCCACTACTTAGACCCTATGGCCTGGGAGGACCGGACACCACCCCTCAACACACCCTGTAACTCTTCTGAAGTCAAATCTTGTCTACCCAAATACTTCTCTTCAGCTGCCACCAAATCTATTTTCTGTGATATACGTTCCATTTCTGCGGTACAGTTGATAACCATTGCTATGAACGCTAAGAAGCCAACCTTACTGAACCATAAATCACTCGTTGGCCTATCCCTCTGCTACTCATTGGGATCCTCTCGAGATCCCACACCCTTGACCCATCCTCCTCTACTTTCATCACTGCCTCAGCACATTCAAACAATACATTTTAATTGAATTTGAATTGGCCACCCCACAGGAGGCAGAATATGCATTGAATTTGAATTGAAGGAAGTGGAATTGAATTCAAAGCAATTCAAAGCAATTCAATTGAGACATTAAACATGAAAGTCTCATTCATTTGACAAATATTTTATTAAAAGGATATGCCACTTATTAATGCAAAGAATACACATACCATTTCAAATATTACTTTGATTATAACTGATGTCAAATAGCATTTTTCTTTGCCATGAGATGTTGGATTGTTCCCTTCCATACTGCAGTGTTTGGTCTAATGCATTCTGGTCTAATGCATTCTGATATTTCAAAACATTAAGAGAAATATAAATTATTATTGACAATCCACAACATGATCTTAGAATATTTCCAGACCACTGTAATTATTTAAAATTGTTTTAGGAGAATTCGTTTTTAAAATGAAATATTTCAAATGTATGCTGCATGGTACTGGTAACCATAGATGATATCAGAATAAACATTACTATGGTGTAGAATAAATAAGCCATTTGAATTACCTGTACATTGAATTTCATTTAATTAAATACTACTTCCTTTAATTCAAATTCAATTCAAATTCTGCTTTCTGTGGAGTGTGAATTGAAATTCAATTCAAATGTAATCATTGAATTGGAATCAAAGAGCAATTTGCAACTCCCCCATTTAGCAACCCAGAACCAAGTAAATGGAACACAAGCACATCACGCCCCAGGCGCCGTCAGAACATCATTGAGTGTTGCACTGCAAATTGATTAGCTGACCACTTTCTTCTCTATGTCCAGTCTCATCTTTCAAAATAAATAAACACAATTTAAAATAGAACATGGCAGGGAACTTCTGGCAGAGCTCACATTAGTAAGTATTCTGTCCAGACGTGATGTATTAGTACTATGTATGGGAAAGAAACTGCATTGTTTTGGGGCCTAGACAGATTTAGCAAGCTGGCTAGCTTAACGTTAGCTTGTTCGCCAACTAGTCTTTTATTATGTCAATATTAGTGTACCAAACAAACATTTTCAATACCTATCAATGCAATGTTCTTAGGGGTAATTAGCTAGATATGAATGCTGAGAATTATTTTAGAGCCAGCTAAGTATTTTTGTGCAGCAAGCTAACTAGGTTGACAGCATAGCCACGCTCACTAGCTGTGTGTGCACGTCGTCAAGGCATTTTGTGTTATTAGATAGGTACTTTATTGATCCCCGAGGGGGACATTTCTTTGTCAAGCAGCTACAACAAAACATAGGGCAGGTGCAAAATGCCAGAACGAAAATACACAGAAGACAGATACACGATACATGATACATAGAGCGGCTTATTGTTTATTATTGACGGACGGCTCTCAGATATCCCATCTGCAGTGTTTTGTTATGATATTGTGTATGAGAGGGCTCGTTGTGATTCATTGTCTCCTCTGTCAATAGTCTTCAGTGGGTCTTGGACAAACAGGACCTGATGAAGGAGCGTCAGAAGGACATCAGGTTCATGACTGAGGAGGAGTACTGGAAACTGCAGATCTTCTTTGCCAATGGTATTTCTTTGGACTCATATGCTATGATACATCTGTGTGGTGGGAGAATGGTTTTACTGTTAGGGAGGGAAATTGCACATTATTGCAACATTTGTTACCCTCAAATCTCATTTGATACTGCACCTAGCAATAACCGGCAACAATTACCTGCATTTACATTTGAGTCATTTAGCAGGAGCAATTTAGGGTTAAGTGCCTTACTCAAGGGCACATGGACATATTTTTCATCTAGTCGGCTTGGGGATTAGAACCAGCAACCTTTCGATTATGGGCCCAAAGCTCTTAACCGCTCGGCTACCTCCTCATACACTACATGACCAAAAGTATATGGACACCTGCTCGTCAAACATCTCATTCCAAAATCATGGGCAATAATGGAGTTGGTCCCCCCCTTTGCTGCTATAACAGCCTCCTTCTGGGAAGGCTTTTCATTAGATATTGGAACATTACTGCAGGGACTTGCTTCCACAAGAGCATTAGTGAGGTCGGATACTGATGTTGGGTGATTAGACCTGGCTCGCAGTCGGCGTTCCAATTCATCCCAAAGGTGTTAGATGAGGTTGAGGTCAGAGTTTGTGCAGGTCAGTCAAGTTCTTCCACACCGAACTTGACAAACCATTTCTGTATGGACCTCGCTTTGTGCATGGGAGCATTGTCATGTTGAAACTAAGTTGGAAGAATCATCTAGAATGTCATTGTATGCTGTAGCATTAAGATTTCCCTTTACTGGAACTAAGGTCCTAGCCCGAACCGTGAAAAACAGCCCCAGACAGTTATTCCTCCTCCACCAAACTTTACAGTTGGCACAATGCATTAGGGGTTCATCACTCCAGAGAACGCGTTTCCACAGCTCCAGAGTCCAATGGCGGTGAGCTTTACACCATTCCAGCCGACGATTAGCATTGTGCATGGTGATCTTAGGCTTGTGTGGCTTCTTGGCCATCGAAAACAATTTCATGAAGCTCCCGACGAACGGTTATTGTGCTGACGTTGCTTCCAGAGGCAGTTTGGAACGCGGTAGTGAGTGTTGCAATCGAGGACAGGCTATTTTTACGCGCTGCAAGCTCCAGCGCTCGGCGGTCCTGTTCTGTGAGCTTTTGTGGCCTACCACTTCGCTACTGAGCCGTTGTTGCTCCTAGAGGTTTCCACTAAACAATAACAACAATTACAGAAATTTGACGAACTGACATGTTGAAAGGTGGCATCCTATGACGGTGTCAGGTTGAAAGTCACAGCTCTTCAGTAAGGCCATTATACCACCATTGTTTGTCTATGGAGATTGCATGGCGGTGTGCTCGATTTTATACAGAAACCAGTGTGGCTGAACTAGCCGAATTTACTAATTTGAAGGGGTGTCCACATACGTTTGTATATAAAGTGCATTTGGAAAGTATTCAGACCCTTTGACTTTTTCCACATTTTGTTACGTTACAGCCTTATTCTAATATTGATTGAATTGTTTTTTTCCTCATCAATCTAAACACAATACCCCATAATGACTAAGCAAAAACAGGTTCGTAGAAATTTTTGCAAACGTATTAAAAAAAAAAAAAACTATCAAAATTACATAAGTATTCGGACCCTTTACTCAGTACTTTGTTGAAGCCCCTCTGGCAGCAAAACAGTCATGTTCTTGGGTATGACACTACAAGCTTGGCACACCTGTATTTGGGGAGTTTCTCCCATTCTTCTCTGCAGATCCTGTCAAGCTCTGTCAGGTTGGATGGGGAGTGTTGTTGCACAGCTATTTTCAAGTCTCTCCAGAGATGTTTGTTTGGGTTCATGTCCGTGCTCTGGCTGGGCCACTAAAGGAGACTTGTCCTGAGGCCACTCATTCACCGTACTGATGGTGCCAGATTTCCTCCAGACGTGACGCTTGGCATTCAGGCCAAATCTTGGCTTCATCAGACCAGAGAATCTTGTTTGGTCTGAGAGTCCTTTTTTGCAAACTCCAAGCGGGCTGTCGTGCTTTTTTACTGAGTGGTTTCCGTCTGGCTCCACCTGAGTGGTGGAGTGCTAATGCAAGGTTCTCCCATCTCCACAGAGGAACTCTAGAGCTCTGTCAGAGTGACCATTGGTTTCTTAGTCACCTCACTGACCAAGGCACTTATCCCCCGATTGCTCATTTTGGCTGGGCGGCCAGCTCTAGGGAGAGTCTTGGTGGTTCCAAACTTCTTCCATTTAAGAATGATGGAGACCACTGTGTTCTTGGGGACCTTCAATGCTGCAAACATTTTTTGGGTACCATTCCTCAGATCTGTGCCTCGACACAATCCTGTCTCTGAGCTCTACAGACAATTCCTACGACCTCATGGCTTGGTTTTTGCTCTGACATGCACTGTCAACTGTGGGACCTTATTTAGACAGGTGTGTGTCTTTCCAAATCATGTCCAATCAATTGAATTTGCCACAGGTGGACTCCAATCAAGTTGTAGAAACATCTCAAGGATGATCAGTGGAAACAGGATGCACCTGAGTCTCATAGCAAAGGTTCTGAATACTTATGTAAATAAGGTATTTCAGTTTTTTTATAAAATTGCACAAAAGTTCTATAACCTGTTTTTGCTTTGTCATTATGGGGTATTGTGTGTAGATTGATAAGTATAGATTGTATTATTTAATAAATTGTAGAATATGGCTGTAAAGTAACAAAATGTGGAAAAAGTCAAGGGTTCTAAATACTCTCCGAATGCGCTGTAATGTATAGCTTTACATTATCTCATATATTTGAGTGTCTTGTAGGGTTGCTGTTTGAGGTTCGATGTGCTTTGTGTTTGACTTATTGTTCTGTTCCAGTGATCCAGGCACTAGGGGATCACCTGAAGCTCCGCCAACAGGTCATTGCTACCGCAACTGTCTACTTCAAACGTTTCTATGCCAGGTGCTTATGCCTTTTTCATGGCAGCAACACAATGTTCTATTCATCAGCAAATTCTAATTGCCACTTGGGGAGCATTGTGTAATATCTACAGGGCTCTGCAGTGCGATCACATGCACCTAAATATTTTTCTGCATGTCCTGGAATGTTAATTTAGGAGCACCAGGGCGCCTAGAAAACAAATCCCCCACATGATAATTGTTTGAATTATTATTTCACTGTACCGCAGTCCCTGAGTGCCATGGAGAATACACTTAAGCGCAGTTTACGACCGTCATGCTTTCCCCATTACTACAAAGAAAACGACTTGTTACCTCATGTTACATCGTGCTCCTACATTTCTGTATGTGCTCTTACATTTTTCAACTTGCTCCCTGTAAAAAAATAAATAAAATAGCGTAGAGCCCTGAGCTTTGGGCCTCTTCCTAATCTCTTTCTATCTCTCCCCCTCGCTCGCTCTATCTCTCTTTCTTATTTCTTCCTCTGTAGGTACTCCCTGAAGAGTATAGACCCAGTGCTCATGGCTCCTACATGTGTGTTCCTGGCCTCTAAAGTGGAGGTATATATGGCCTGATATCCCACTTCCTTTCCAGTTTTCATAATCTGTGTGGGAGAAGGTATAGGGTTAACTGCTCCGTAACATAGTCTGTGGTGGGGTAAACTGCTCTATGACAGCATCCTCAAAGCCTCTTTGTTACTGTCTCTTCCAGGAATTTGGTGTAGTTTCAAACACTCGTCTGATCTCTGCAGCGACGTCTGTGTGTAAGTGAGGAGAGACGATGAAGCGTTTCCAATTAGATATGATCTTATATTGAAAATGACATACACTATTGCAGTGCTACAAAGGCTACATTTAATTCTGCTGGGTCGCGTTCATTTGATGTCAAGTCTAACAAGTGTTTTTCTTTTGTACAGTAAAGACAAGATTTTCCTATGCCTTCCCCAAGGAGTTCCCTTACAGAATGAACCATGTAAGTCTCACCTAACCTTACTGTTGAAATCATTTAGGATGTGCTGTATGAACAGTTCTAAGGCTAAACAATGTCATATTTATTATAAAGTTAAATTATTGGATATAATTCATTGTTGTAGCTAGATGTTAAGATCATGTTGTATGGTGGTGGGACCTATCTCTTAGGCAACACACTCACTATGTTGTGTAATATGTATACTTAAGTAATAAGGCCAGAGGGGGTGTGCTATTGTAAACTGGTTACCAATGTAATTAGAACAGTAAAAATCAACGTTTTGTTATACGCTCTGATATACCACGGCTTTTAACCAAACAGCATTCATCCACCCAGTCCTTTGCGTTGTGTGTTGTAGTTAGGTATCGGTATGTTGGTGTCAACAGAGACGCCACATTCCACAACTAGTGTTCGCAAGCCTATGGCAAAACTCCCATCGCTGTGGGAGGTGATTTTCACCGTGGTCGGCGGGCGTGTATCCTCGCCGGGGCGTACCTATCGCTGTGGCGCTAAGTGTGTTACGATTGCAGTGCCGGTTATTTATCTACTGATTCCATGGAGTTGCCAGGACCCCGTTGGGGCTGTCCAAAAGCTGTGTCGACTATTATTGATTTTCTGGTGGCGTGGTGCAATGGAGGAGATGATTATTCACACAGTAGGGGTTTAGTTAGTATCTGGGAATAATAACATCCTGCTATCTAATAAAGAAAAAAGGAATACAACTTGAGACTCTGACGTTGATATATTTACTGAACTGAGTTTGTACTTAATTTGCTTTCCTCATTACAGATATTAGAATGTGAGTTCTACCTACTAGAACTCATGGTGAGTATAGAAGGCTCTGTCTCTGTCACAGTACATTCAACGCTAGAACTTGTCATCCGTTTGTTGGATGGATGGATTGATTAGTTAACTGATTTCATGCGTGTTCCAGGACTGCTGTTTGATAGTATACCACCCCTACAGACCCCTGCTGCAGTATGTGCAGGACATGGGGCAGGAGGACATGCTACTGCCACTGGCTTGGTATGAGTTTTTATTTTGTTTGTGGGAGAATGTATTGATTTGATATGATAATATTGAAACACTCTTATTTCTCTGTAGGAGAATAGTGAATGACACGTATAGGACAGACCTCTGTTTACTCTACCCTCCCTTCATGATTGCACTAGGTAAGACCCGGTCTGACCTCTCACCTTTCCTACTGGTAGATATTCAGCTCAATAAAATACAGGTGAGGTGTTACACACATATTCTTCCCCCTGCATCCTCAGCCTGTCTGCATGTTGCCTGTGTGGTGCAGCAGAAAGACGCCAGGCAGTGGTTCGCTGAGCTCTCTGTTGACATGGAGAAGGTAAAGCCACACAAAACAAATTGCGTATTAATAAATCAATCCGGAGGGGAAAGCTGATTGTCTGTGCGGTGACGTATGTGCTCTGCTCAGATCCTGGAGATCATCCGAGTCATCCTGAAGCTATATGACCAGTGGAAGAACTTTGACGACAGGAAGGAGATGGCTGCAGTGCTCAACAAGATGCCAAAACCCAAGCCGCCTCCCAACAGGTACAGAGATCTTTCCTAATCTCACCTCAGTGTCCCAGCTATTTACGGTTAACATGACCCATTCACTTCCTGCCTCATCTAACTGTTTCCTGTTTTGTTTGTGTACCAGTGAGAATGACCAGAGCTCCAATGGGAACCAGAACAACTCCTACAGCCAGTCGTAGGCAATGGGATGTCCACCTCGGCTCAAGTATGATAACTCATCAGAGAGATGGCCACATGAATGCTGGCATCAGCCAATCGGTGGCAGCAGTCTTGTTTACATCCCTCAACAGTTAAAGGGCACGTTCCTGTGCCCAGGCGTTGCTAACGCATGGCAGATCTAACAAAACCTGGATAGGTATTTTACGTATCAGCTAACCACATGATATGTTATAGCAATCTAGTGCCCGACGGCACAGTTGATGACTTCGCTCGCAACCATTGGTTGATGCATTCAACGTCTGAGCAGGGGAACTTTATGGACCTAGACCAAACTGCGAGAAACAGAAGGATGTAGGAAGGGAGGCGGGGACTATGAGTTGTGATGATCCTGACTTCCTTGAACACTCTCTGGGAACAATAATGTGGGACCAGAGAACTTGATCATTAGTGAGTATGTGTGTGCGTGAGTGGCCCATTTGGCAGTGTCTTCATTCCTCAGGGAGAATACTAGTCCTTTTTACTCGTATCGCAAAGATTATTGGACCCTGTACTGTTTGAGATGCGATCTGAAAGGATGTAAGGCTGTTTGATTGTGTGACCCGATTGGATGTCCTGTTATCTAAGGGCTACATTGATTGCTTACAGAGCTTAGCAGGTGAAGTCATGGGGGAGAATGTAATTTCTGGGGGTATACCCGATCGATTCAAATGTCTTCATTACCTGTTATATCTCCAGCCTTTTGTAAATAGCTTTACTCATTTATTTTATTTCATATTTTTTGTTTTACTTGATTGAGCAAATTTGCTTGGGTAGAAATCATGAAATGTATTAGCTGTCTGCTTCAAGTAAAAGTGCTCAGATGTGTTTACTATGATGATCTAATTGGCCTGCAACCAAAAAGTGTATTTTTGTATTTTTCCTTATTCTGCTTTTTTTAGATGGATAATATTGTTAGGACCACATTTTTGGTAGGGAAGGGAGGTGGATTTTTAGCTATGCGTTCTTGATTGCGTATTGAATCAGTCCTACACAAGCCAGGGTCCAATGTTGTTTTCTGTCTGCATTTGCCATGTATTTAATCACATTGAAGTGTCACAATACCTTTTGTGTGCATATTTACTTGTAGATATTGATATCTTCTGTGCCGTAATACAGTGGGAGCAATGTGTGTGTGTGTGTGTGTGAGGTTGAGTTTCTCTTGATATGTTTGTGTGTGTCCAGAACCGGGTGCTTGAATGTCTTACAAAATAAAGCTGTTTGTCAAGGTAATAAGACTTACAAGCACACTATCCTATTGCAGGGAAGTGATGTTTTGGGGGATGGTTATTATAGTGGTCCATTCTCTTTGGGTGCATCCCAATAGTCTGAAGTGAATTCCTCTCCTTGTATAGGTTCCTTCATGTACGCAGATGCAAGAATTTAATCTTGGTGAAATCAGGCTATTGGTGGTCATCCTCCATATTACTTTCACCTACCGGAGAGGGAGAGAATTGGGAGAGGATCCAGCTTATAGACTTGAAATACAGCCTTTTGCCTCAGTTAACTTCCCCTCTACAGGCTCTATTTGATCTGTGTTCACTTGACTGACTGGGCTTAGCCTACTAAGGGTTTACCCTGTCTCTATATAAACACAACATGAAAATGTATGGTTTATCAAGTATAGGCTATTACTTGAACTGTATTTATTTAAAAAATATATTTTGTGGTAATAAAATGAATATTGCAGTAACCAAATGGGTTGACGCATCTATAGTTCCCTCTTCTTTGCATTACTGAATGTCTATTATTTGTATTTCAGGGTCGCATAGGCTACCACGACTAGACCTACATTTTAGTTTTGCCTGGATTTAATTTTGTAATGGTCTCGAAGTTTCTATAACTACTGATCATGCAAAAAAAGTAATAGGCTACACCACCATGCAATAGACAGGCCTATATGACTTTAGTGCGACATCTAGTGGTATGGAGAGGTAATGTAGAGTAGTTACGTATTGCAAAGCAGACATGGATATTATAAAGTTTATGGGAACGGTAGAAGAAAAAAAAAAGTATCCTAGGCATTTAGCCTACATAAAAATTGTCCGAAAATTGAGTAGCCTAGGCTATTGACCAACTGATTGCATAAACAGAGTTTCTTCTTATGGCAACATGGAGCCTCCGCTAGGAGCTGGTACCCAAAGGTACAGCCGTCTTGACGTCACTCCCATCCGCGGCAGAGTAAGACAGAGCGGCGACCCCGCTGCGGGGACGGGACAACCGCCAGGCGAGATGGCCGCTATCCCTTTCTTCATCGCATCCCGCATAGCAACGACCCCTTGGCACCCATGAAGCCCCCGTTGATGAAGCCAAAACCGGCCAAAGCAAGGCGGAAAGAGGCAACTGAGAGAGAGAATGTACTGGCGCGTCGGGTTTGCCTGGACGCGCTCGTGTGTGGTTGATCTTGGACGGAACCAGAACTTCTCTTTCGGTTTTTGCGGTTCCAATGAGCAGCTCTCGTTGTATGGGTACATCATCGCCTACCCTCTGCAGGATTACGTCGGGATCATGCCGCTCCTTGGGTCGGACTCGTGGTGGCGGAAAACACTCTATCTGACCGGGGGCGCTCTGCTTGCCGCCGCTGCCTATCTACTGCACGAGCTGCTCGCCATCAGGTAGGCTACCAAACATGGATGTAGCCTAACGGCCCGTGTCCACTTGAAGGAGATTCCATGTTTAGTCGCGTTATGGAATGAAAATAAATAAACCAATTAATCACGGGAGTGTTATTGCTCTTCGTATTCCAGTGATGTGGTTATTAGGCCTAGATGTCAAATGAAAACCTTCCATTGATTTGTTCATATGTAGCGTGAAGCCTGTTATTTGAGATATTTGTAAATACAATAAGATCATTTTTATTGCTGCAAAGGTTGACTTATTTTTTTACGGTTTCTCAAGGGCATAGGACGGTAGGGCATGTGATATTGACTAAATATCTGTACCCAAGCCAACAATGTCTTCTCGTTTTCTGTTGAGTCTAGTCTTGCAGTATATAATAACATTGCGGTTGTGATAGAATTACCTTTACTAACCTCGCACGTGAGAGAATTATACAGAGAAAAGCCAGGCCCGAATTGGTATTAGCTAACAGGAATTGACCATCCGTAACCGAGAAAACTGCAGCTTCGCAGTAGAATCCCTAGATTTTAGCTGAAATATTGTGTGGGGGGATTGAGTTAGGTCGCTGCGGTCCTTACAAAAACATCTCGGGTTACCTGCAGCGATAGCTCCAAGCCCCACTCAGCTATATAAACACACTGTCACAGAGATCGATGCAGGATTCGATTTTGAATTGACTTCACACTACACCAATAGGAAGCCTAAAGCTTGTTGTTGTATACATAAAAGTGCATTTTGATTGACTGTCTTGTTTTTACATATGGCTAGCACTACGTGTTTTCTCATAGATCTTCTTTCTTTTAAGTATAGACCCATTTTAAGACGATCTTGTCTAAGTAGTTATTGTCTAATTTACTTTCCATATATGCCTTTACACCGAAGTGCTTCACAGCGTGTTTTTTTTAAAGTATGTGGGCATTTCAGCACCACCGCTAAATGGACAGCTCCTCAGTATTTCAGAACATGCGGTCCTAGTGTTTCAACACCTTTCTGAATTAGGCTAAGGGTAAACTCCCTTTCAAATATTTGAATATTCAAGATAGTAGGGCCCCTATTTGTGACTACGTTGTTCAGTACGAACGTGTAATATGATCAGCTACAGTGACCATGTTAATGTATTGCAATATTTCACCTGGTTGTGTCCTAATTGTTTTGACATTGTAGTGTCCTGGTGGCAATGGCGCCCTTGCCCAAGGAAAGTTTCACCCTGGGTCTTGTGCAAAGCCCTCTATGCTCGATAGATGTAAAACGGGACCTAATATTGCACATGAGATTGATGCATAAGATCTATGAACATTTCCTTGATTATTTTCAAAGTACAATTTGATCATTAGCTCATAATCCACTCCAGATATACCATACCAGTCAAACGTTTGGACACACCTAATCATTCAAGGGTTTTTCTTTATTTTTACTATTTTCTACATTGACACCACAACTATGAAATAACACATATGGAATCATGTAATAACCAAAAAAGTGTTCAAATCAAAATATATTTTAGATTCTTCAAAGTAGCCACCCTTTGCCTTGATGACAGCTTTGCACACTCTTGACATTCTCTCAACCAGCTTCACCTGGAATGGTTTTCCAACAGTCTTGAAGGAGTTCCCACATATGCTGTGCACTTGTTGGCTGCTTTTCTTTCCCTTTGAGGTCTGGTGATTGTGGAGGCCAGGTCATCTGATACATCATTCCATCACTCTCCTTCTTGGTCAAATAGCCCTTACACAGCCTGAAGGTGTGTCGGGTCATTGTCCTGTTGAAAAACAAATGATAGTCCCACTAAACCTAAACCAGATGGGATGGCGTATCGCTGAAGAATGCTGTGGTAGCCATGCTGGTTAAGTGTGCCTTGAATTCTAAATCAATCACTGACAGTGTCACCAGCAATGCACCCCCACATCATCACACCTCCTCCTCCATGCTTCACGGTGGGAACCACACATGTGGAGATCATCCGTTCACCTACTCTGCGTCTCACAAAGACACAGCGGTCGGAACCAAAAATCTCAAATTTGGATTTATCAGACCAAAGGACAGATTTTCACCGGTCTAATGTCCATTGCTCATGTTTCTTGGCCCAAGCAAGTCTCTTCTTCTTATTGGTGTCCTTTAGTAGCGTTTTCTTTGCAGAAATTCGACCACAAATGCCTGATTCACGCCGTCTACTCTGAATAGTTGGTGTTGAGATGTGTCTATTACTTGAACTCTGTGAAGCATTTATTTGGGCGGCAATTTCTGAATCTGGTAACTCTAATGAACTTATCCTCTGCAGCAGAGGTAACTCTGGGTCTTCCTTTCCTGTGGCGGTCCTCATGAGAGCCAGTTTCATCTTAGCGCTTGACGGTTTTTGCGACTGCACTATAGCCTACTAGGGGATCCAGATATCCAGAGATACTAAAATAATGTACAGTGTATTTTAATTGGGACTTAATTTAAGCTTATTTAATATGAGGATGGCCTTGCTACATCGAAGTTGAGGGTTTGATTCCTACACATATATATTTTTTGGTGATATCCAATTGGTAGTTACAGTCTGCAACTCCCGTACAGACTCAGGACAGGCGAAGGTCGAGAGCCATGCGTCCTCCGGAACGCGACCCCGCGAAGCCGCACTGCTTCTTGACACACTGCTCGCTTAACCTGGAAGCCAGCCTCACCAATGTGTCGGAGGAAACACCGTACAGCTGGCGACCGAAGTCAGTGTGCATGTGCCTGGCCCGCCACAAGGAGTCGCACCAGCTGCAACACAGCCTGGGATCAAACCCGGGTCTGTTTTGAAGCCTCTAGCACTGTGATGCAGTGCCTTAGACAGCTGTGCCACTTGGGAGGCCTCCACACATACTATTTAATGAATAGATTCACTAACTGTAAGTTGCTTTCAATAAAATGTATAAGGATGAGTGATTAAAATATGGAGATCACACTGCCTTGCTCTGGCTGGTCCATAGGAAGGAGCAGGAGCTGAACTCTAAAGATGCCATCATCCTCCACCAGTTCTCCAGGCCAAAGAGTGGTGTCCCTTCCCTCTCCCCCTTCTGCCTCAAGATAGAGACCTACCTACGCATGGTGGACCTGCCCTACCAGGTGTGTGTGTGTGAGAGAGAGAGAGATGTTTGGGTTGGTGCGTGCTTGAATTAGTGATTTTGATGTAACATTGTGTCATTTTCTATTGAAGAGTAACTGACCTTTGAAATTCCTTATTCCTCTTTCCTTTCTCTGTCACGCAGAACTCCTTTGACGGGAAGCTGTCTCCCCAGGGGAAGATGCCATGGATAGAGTACAACCAGGAGCAGGTGTCTGGTACAGAGTTCATCATCGACTTCCTGGAGGAGAAGCTGGGCGTGAGCCTCAACAAGAACCTCAGTCCTCCGGAGAAGGCTGTGTCCCAGGCTGTCACCAAGATGGTGGAGGAACACTTCTACTGGTGAGACACTTCCTGACACTACAGCAAGACAACCGCTAGATGATGCTCTGTTGGGAGACCTCATTTATTTGATACTGAGGGATAGGATGATACACTAATGAATGTGATTGTGTCGCAAACCATTACATCTGTCCCTTGAAACTCACAACCCTGGTGTTGCAAGCACAATGCTCCAACCAACTGTGCCGTTGGAACCACACTTTATCTGTGTATTGCTTTGAGATACTGTTAACCTAACGAACGTCCCGTTTGTGTGTGTGACAGGACCATAGCGTACTGTCAGTGGGTGGACAACCTTGAGGAGACCCAGAAGATGCTGGCGGTGAGCGGGCCATTGAGTGACCTACTCAAGTGGATCCTGAGTCACCTGACTGGCGGCATTGTGAAGAGGGAGATGTACGGCCACGGGATTGGACGGTTCACCAAGGAGGAGGTCTACTCTCTAATGGAGAAGGACATGCGAACACTGGCCACCCTGCTCGGTAGGGAGAGTATACTGTAGATAATCATTAGGATCACACATAATCATAATCTTAATCCCCATCTCATTTCACAAGGTACAGTCTGCAGCCTTAGCAGCCTTGTTAATCTCATATCTCATAATTCCATTCTGGTTTTATAGATTACTCAGGTTTGCAGTAGTATGGACAGTTTCAAGTGCTTAACAAGATAAATTGTACAATTCTGTCCTCTTCTGGAGAAAGTAGGATACTACACCATGTGTCCTAATTTCCAGTCAAAGTTTTGCTCAATTTCCCTTGTTTCCAAATAACATTCTTCTAGCCTCCTGATTCTTGGTGTTTCTCTGGGTAGGTGATAAGAAGTACCTGATGGGTCCTAAGCTGTCCATGGTGGATGCCACTGTGTTCAGCCATCTAGCCCCTGCAATGTGGACCCTGCCGGGCACAAGGCCAGAGCAACTCATCAAAGGTGAGTTTCACCAACAAGCCACATTGCCTATCATGGTTAACATTACTCCCCAGAAAGAGCCTACAGGGGTTAAAAATAAAAATAAAATAGTAAGTTAGGGCAACAGTGAGGGCAATCACCCTACTTCAAAAGAAAGATAAGGATCCATTGTCATGTAGTTCCTACCGCCCACAATATCACTCTTGAATGTGGATTACAAAATCATTGCTAAGGTATTTGCTTTTCGCATACAAACAGTAATACAAAAGTTGATTCACTCAGATAAAACTCAGATCAGACAATCTATGCCATTTTTTCAATATAAAATGCTGAAAAAGCATTTGATAGGGTGGAATGGGCATATTTGGTGGATGTCTTAAACAAGTTTTGTTTTGGTCCAGTATTTATCTCCTGGGTTGAGCTATTGTACAAATCCCCCAAAGCAGCGAGACAGGGATGACCTTTGTCTAGTTATATATTTTCTTTAGCCAGAGAACCCCTAGCATCAATAATTAGAACTCATGGCTCAATCCGAGGCATAGAGATTGGTGGAGATCAACGTTTGGTATCATTGTATGCAGATTACATTTGACTTTATTTCTCTGAACCAGAACATTCTCTGTCATTTATTTTACAACTGTTAGACACATACATTCTAATTATGACTTCTCAAGCTTAGAAAGTACATTTAAGTGGAAATGGACAAAGACACATATGAAATACCTGGCTGTACTAATACCATGCAATCAAGATAAGGCATATAAAACCAAGTATTTTCTTTGACTAGATAAGATTGAATCCGATGTTCAGAGATGGAGATCTCTCCCTATTTCTATGTAAGGTAGGGTCAACATAATCAAAATGAATACACCGTATTACCAAGGTTGATAAATTCCAGGCCCTGCCCGTTTAAATTCTATCCAACTTTTTAAATAAAATACATGGCCTGCTCTCCAACTTTATTTAGAATGGAAAGACCTCAAGAGTCAAATTGACTGTTTTACACTTACCCTATAAAGCTGGAGGTCTTGGACTACCTCATATGAAAATGTATTACTGGGCTGCACACCTGCGTTCACTTAAACAATGGACAGCAGACTATCCTGTGCATGGAGGAGTATCGAAGCCATGAATGTAATACCTTATGATCTAAAATATATTCACTACTTCGGGTCCTAGGTATTGAAGAAGAAAACAGACAATCCAAGGATTCTCAATTCAAAGAACCAATATCACCAGACACCTCTATTTGGAATAACCCCACCTGACCTCCAGTGTTTAATGACAACACCTTTAAGTCCTGGTTCCAAAGTGTCATCATGATTTTTGAACATGTGTACTATGATGGATCTCTACTGTCATTCAAATCAAATTTCATTGGTCACATACACATGTTTAGCAGATGTTAATGCAGGTGTAGCGAAATGCTTGTGCTTCTAGATCCGACAATTTGGATGATCCAAGGCTGATTTCTTTAAGTTCTTACAACTCAGAAATCATAATTTAATAGCTTCAACAGAATCTAGATGAAGCTAAGGCATCTAGCATAGACAAAATACTGAAAGAAGACTAGCAGCCAAAAAAGGTGATTGCCAAGTTATATGAAGGGTTGATTCTAACTCTAAAGGAAGAAATTGAGGAGAACCATTGTTCACAGATACAGTTGAAGTCAGAAGTTTACATACACTTAGGTTGAAGTCAATAAAACTCATTTTTCAACCACTCCACAGATTTCATGTTAGCAAACTATAGTTTTGGCAAGTCGGTTAGGACATCTACTTTGTGCATGACACAAGTAATTCTTCCAACAATTGTTTACAAACAGATTGTTTCACTTATAATTCACTATATCACAATTCCAGTGTGTCAGACGTTTACATACACTAAGTTGACTGTGCCTTTGAACAGCTTGGAAAATTCCAGAAAATGATGTCATGGCTTTAGAAGCTTCTGATAGGCTAATTGACATAATTTGAGTCAATTGGAGGTGTACTTGTGGATGTATTTCAAGGCCTACCTTCAAACTCAGTGCCTCTTTGCTCAACATCATGGGAAAATCAAAAGAAATCAGCCAAGACCTCAGAAAAAAAGAATGTAGCCCTCCACAAGTCTGGTTCATCCTTGGGAGCAATTTCCAAACACTTGAAGGTACCACATTCATCTGTACAAAAATAGTATGCGAGTATAAACACCATGGGACCACGCAGCCGTCATACCGCTCAGGAAGGAGACGCGTTCTGTCTCCTAGAGATGTACAAAAAGTGCAAATCAATCCCAGAACAATAGCAAAGGACCTTGTGAAGATGCTGGAGGAAACAGGTACTAAAGTATCTATATCCACAGTAAAATGAGTCCTATATCGATATAACCTGAAAGGCCGCTCAGCAAGGAAGAAGCCACTGCTCCAAAACCGCCATAAAAAAGCCAGACTACGGTTTGCAACTGCATATGGAGACAAAGATCATACTTTTTGGACAAAATGTCCTCTGGTCTGATGAAACAAAAATAGAACTGTTTGGCCATAATGACCATCATTACGTTTGGAGGAAAAAGGGGGAGGCTTGCAAGCCGAAGAACACCATCCCAACCGTGAAGCACGGGGGTGGCAGCATCATGTTGTGGGGGTGCTTTGCTGCAGAAGGGACTGGTGCACTTCACAAAATGTATGGCATCATGAGGAAAGAAAATGATGTGGATATATTGAAGCAACATCTCAAGACATCAGTCAGGAAGTTAAAGCTTGGTCGCAAATGGGTCTTCCAAATGGACAATGACCCCAAGCATTCTTCCAAAATTGTGGCAAAATGGCTTAAGGACAACAAAGTCAAGGTATTGGAGTGGCCATCACAAAGCGCTGACCTCAATCCTATAGAAAATTTGGGGTAGAACTGAAAAAGCGCGTGCGAGCAAGGAGGCCTACAAACCTGACTCTGTTACACCAGTTCTGTCTGGAGGAATGAGCCAAAATTCACCCAACTTATTGTGGGAAGCTTGTGGAAGGCTACCCGAAAAGTTTGACCCAAGTTACTATTATTCTGACATTTCACATTCTTAAAATAAAGTGGTGATCCTAACTGACCTAAGACAGGGATTGTTTACTAGGATTAAATGTCAGGAATTGTGAAAAACTGAGTTGGAATGTATTTGGCTAAGGTGTATGTAAACATCCGACTTCAACTGTATGTGAAAATGTTAATACCTGCTCCTACAACCTAAGACATAAACTACTGAAATGTAAGATAATTCATAGGACTACACTCATGCTCAAAGGAGCCCTATTACACATGGTCTCCTGATAAACTGATACCCTTTTGGGATAATGTATGTGCAATCATTTCATTGTGTCCACAAATTTAGTATATCCATCCATCTCCACGATTATGTCTGTTGGAAAATGAAAATATTGAGAAAGTTTTGTAATCTAGGTCTAATTTCTGCAAACAAAATGTATGGCCTAATAGTTACCCTTAATAACAAAGTGGAGAACTGAACTATCTAGCTACATACCATTGGATTCTGTATATTATAGAATTAAACAAAAAACTGAAGTGTTTGATGAAATTTGGAAACGCATATGTTGATCCCCATGGGGAATGGGCCGTTTATTTTTTGTTTGTGGGGTGTTGTGGAATACCAATAATAAACAAATTGTCAAATCTAAAAATCATAATAAAAAAAAAACAGTGATGAGGAAGAAACCTTGAGAGGAATCAGACTAGAAGAGTCTCCATCTTTACTGAATAAAACACACCACATTTTGACCCATTCTCAGCTGAGCTTGTTTCAACTTTGCCTTTGTGTTGACCTTTGACATACCCTATTGACCTTTGACACACCCTATCCGCTCCAGGCGAGCTGATCAACCTGGCCATTTACTGTGAGAGGATCCGCCGGCGCTTCTGGCCCGAGTGGTTCGTTGATCTGGAGGATTTCTGTTACGATGACACCACAGAGGACGACGACTCCCTGTCCAAACTACAGGACCTGGGGCTCTACTCCCGTACAGACACCTTCCAGGACGAGGCCAGCCCTCCTCACACACACACACACACACCCACGCACACACACACAATCTCGCCAGACAGTGAGCGCACAGGCCACTCGCTCTACGACTCGGACATGGACACGGAGTGCTCCGAGAGGGAGCAGCTCAAGTGTTGACCGCCGTATGACACACACGACACACACACACCCCCCAACACAGCGTCCTGTACCCGTTGAGCAGGGAATAACTACTGGAGGGCATTTCTGTTACCAGAGGCTGTTGTTGTTTGTGCTAATGAGTGATGGATTCAGAGATTCTACACACACTATGGGCTGGAGGAAATGAAAGACTGAATATAGAGATAAAGGAATAGAGATAAAATAATAGAGATAGAGGAATAGAGATATAGAGATAGAGATAGAGAGATAGAGGAATAGAGATAGAGATAGAGAGATAGAGGAATAGAGATAGAGCTAGAGGAATAGAGATAGAGGAATAGAGATATAGAGAGATAGAGGAATAGAGACAGAAAAATAGAGGAATAGAGATAGAGATAGAGGAATAGAGATAGAGATATAGATATAGAGATAGAGAGATAGAGGAATAGAGATATAAAGATAGAGATGAGGAATAGAGATAGAGATAGAGAGATAGAGGAATAGAGATAGAGCTAGAGGAATAGAGATAGAGGAATAGAGATATAGAGACAGAGAAATAGAGGAATAGAGATAGAGGAATAGAGATAGAGAGATAGAGGAATAGAGATATAGATATAGAGGAATAGAGATATAGAGATAGAGGAATAGAGATATAGAGGAATAGAGATAGAGGAATAGAGATAAAAAAGGAGTAAAATAGCAATAGAGAAAAACACACACTATGGGCTAGAGGAAATGAAAGACTGAATATAGAGAAAGGAATAGAGATAAAAGAATAGAGATAGAGGAATAGAGATATAGAGATAGAGAGAGAGGAATAGAGAGAGAGGAATAGAGATAGAGGAATAGAGATAGAGAGATAGAGGAATAGAGATAGAGCTAGAGGAATAGAGATAGAGAGATAGAGGAATAGAGATATAGATATAGAGATAGAGGAATAGTGATATAGAGATAGAGGAATAGAGATATAGAGGAATAGAGATAGAGGAATAGAGATAAAAAAGGAGTAAAATAGCAATAGAGAAAAACAGCCAAAGAGGGCTAGAAAGAGGAAAAGGTAAACCAATGGAGAAAATAGTTGAGAAAAATAAAGATCAGGAGATAATGACGCAATCGCTGAGAAACTCCTCCATCTGGGTGACGTCAACGCCTGTTGCCCAGTTTCCCATTGTCGAGTTGCTGTTACCACGACAACAGTGTGTGTGTGTTACCTGTGTCCCCCAATTGAGATGCATTGTGTGTTTGACATACCATGTCTGTTTGACATACTGACCCCCTGACTTGCGTCCTTGCAAAATATGAATCGTTGTATTGATATTATATTGATATGTCAGACACTGTTCAGACAAGACGCAGATGAGTGCAGTTCCATATAAATATGTAATCAGATCCCAAATCTGATTTAATATGAGTGTATATAGTATAGATAGCCTGCTAATTACATATATGATCCCAATGTCATATAATGCAAATATGTGGTTCTCCCATACAACATCTCAGTGCTTGTTAAATATGACCAAACTCCCTGGTGACCCCCAACTAACCCCTTTATGCTGGTCTTGGATCAGTTTTAGAACTTCTAATGCATCCATTTGTTCCCAGAAGACTGAAACTTTTCATCTGCAGTCAGGTCATTTTTAGAATGGTGTGATGTTAAGGGGGAGTTGCAGATACTGTAGATTGTGGGGACATCTCAAAAGCCTAAAGTGGCTTCCTTTCCTCGTCTCCTCTCTATAATCTGCACCGATCTGAAAGCGTGGGATAGGTGAAAGCAATATGGTGGATGCCTGCTGGAACTTTCTTCCACTTGTCCAATTCTTTCATATCAGATGAAGAAAAGAAGAGGAGGAGAGGAAACTACTGGAGATCCTTAGTTGTGCGTACAGTTAGCCATTGAGAGCGGATTAAACAATCACGTCGAAATAGACTAGATAGACATGGAGTTGCATGGCTGATAGGTGCCAATGAAAATCACACTCTACCCTGCTGGTTATCTGTTATCTATATTTCTACGCTGGCCTGTCTTAATGTTAATTGTGATGCAGTGTGTCTGTGCGTATGTGTGAACATCAGGCCAGAGAAAGAGCACAAAGATGCAATGCAATAGATAAAAAGGACACTTAGGCCTTTGCTCTAGAAATAGAAGGAAGATTACGGTCATTGTTGCTTTAAGCATCAATTCACTCTGTGCCAAGCATGAAACAACTACTATAATCTGCATTGTTGGTTGCTAGTCTTATTTAATAGTAGGCTATGTGGAATAGTGAAACAGTCTATACTCATTTGTCTATTTCTAGTGCATGGGTGATGTGTGGTGTTTGATGGTGAGATGTGGCCATTATATGTGTTTGTCATTCAGCAGACGCATGTGGGGCCTGTGCCTGTGTGTGACTGTGTGTATGCAGATATTTGTGTGTGTGTGTGTGTGTGTGTGTGTGTGTGTGTGTGTGTGTGTGTGTGTGTGTGTGTGTGTGTGTGTGTGTGTGTGTGTGTGTGTGTGTGTGTGTGTGTGTGTGTGTGTGTGTGTGTGTGTGTGTGTGTGTGTGTGTGTGTGTGTGTGTGTGTGTGTGTGTAACAGGGGGCGTAGAGTCATCGTACGTCACTAATTGATTTCGAGGCGCACACCGTACAAGCCTTCAGGCTGGGTGTTCACAGCTAAGCCTGCACAGACACAGACACAGATATAGATACAGACACAGATAAAGATACAGACACAGATACAGATATAGATACAGACATATACACACACAGATACAGACACAGATATAGATACAGATACAGACACAGACACAGACACAGACACAGATACAGACACAGATATAGATACAGACACAGATAAAGATACAGACACAGATACAGATATAGATACAGACATATACAGACACAGACACAGACGCAGATACAGACGCAGATACAGACGCAGATACAGATGCAGACACAGATACAGACACAGATACAGATACAGATAAATACACACATAAACACAGACATAGACACAGATACAGATAGATACAGATACAGTAACAAACACAGATACAGATACACATGGCCACATTAGAGGAAACAGGGGCAGGACTCTCATCTGGTCTAATGGCAGCAGAGAAGAGTGTAGTAGTGTGGCTAGATTGGGTTCTCTTTAAGGGAGGAGAAGCGGTTAGTATGATAATAATGATTGTAATGGTAATGATGGTGATGCTGCTGAATATGATGATGATGATGATGATGATGATGATGATGATGATATGATTAAGATCCTCTACAAACCTTATTGAGACGTTTATTCACCTGCAAGGTGAAAGTGCTCAGACCACGTCGCTAAATCTGAACACAAGCCTCTATATGGGGTAAAATGGTGTGAATTTACACGGTGATACATAAGCCTTTGTGTGTAGATGATGTATACCAGTCTGCCACTGTCTGTGTCCGTCCCTATACCCTGTTTGCATGTTTCTTGCCTTCGCTTCTAAGAGCCAGGGGGGAGACACAGCCTTAGTCCTTGGTGTTTACCTTTTAAGCCAGTGCCAGCATATTATTTATGTATTTATATGTAATCTACATGATTTGTTTTGTATCTTTTTGTTTTCAATTTGTTTTGTGTATTAATGGAGGGGATGTTATGAGGCATTATTTTTCTCACTAATGCAATGTAGCTGTTTATTTTCTTATAACTTTTTAAACTTTTGTTCTAATACTGCCAATTAGTTTTGTTATTCAGATTCTCTCCTATTTGAACACGGTAAAGGTTGTATGTCTACGTTGTGTGCAGTTATTTTTTTCTACTGGAACTGGGTTGCCATTGGTTTGTCAAAACTATGTTGTGATATCAATTTCAACCTGAAGCAAACCTCTCTTAGAATCGTGACATGTTGAAATAATGTTTAATGAATATTATTTGATCCAGCAGACCTGTGTCAAAACCCAACTACCAATGGGCATGCTCATGATGTCTCTTATCTAGTACAAATCTATTCTCAAAACAAACCAAAAAAACTGTTGTCATCCTATCATACTTAGCTTTGTGCCAAGTGGATCGTTACCGTTGACATAGGCTTTCCAGGGTCCTCTAGATTACGTTTACGTAGTTTAGCGGACGCTCTTATCGGGAGCGACTTTCTGTTGTGAGTGCGTACATTTTCATACTGGTCCCCCGTGGGAATCGAACCCACAACTCTGGCATTGCAAGCGCCATGCTCTACCAACTGAGCTACATGGGATGCCGATAGAAGTTGCTCATGGTCACATATCTTGGATCAGCTTACTCTCCTCCAACCTTTACCTTAACCATGAGGGCCATGCAAAACTGACCTTAGATCAGTGTCTATGGGCAACTTTGTCCTACTCTATTACAGATAGCAAAGGTCAGGGGTCAGAGTTCAGTCCTATTGTGTCACTTCCTTGTTGAGATCTGTGCTATTAGACTACTAGAGCCATATTACATAGTCAGTCTGTGTTGTGTGTGCTGAAACACGTGTAGACTCTCATAGTGTATAAATAAATAAAATTTAAAATGAGATAAAAGCAAAACTCTGTAACATAATAGATAATAACTTCCTATGAATGTATTACCACTAGAGATGAGTGGCTGTATGAAAATAATTACTCATAATATTTCATTAAATATAGCTGTGTTCATTTTACCATGCGTGGTTTGACCTGTTTTTTTTTGTGTGTGTTTTGGTTTTTATTGTGTTTTACCTGTTGATAGCAGATCTAAGATTGTTTAATCTGTCTCTAAGTACTATACTCTGTCAGTTTCTCTCTCTCTCTTTCTTTCTTTCTTTCTTTCTTTCTCTCTTCTTTCTTTCTCTTAGTTCAGCATCTAGGGGTCAACGTCATACAACCCCATAGGTTCCCTAGACGTATCATCACTTACAGTTTTATTCTGGGAGTATATTAATGTGTGTTATCACCCACACACACACATCTGTCTCAGTGTCCCTCTCAGTGTGCTAAAACAATACTAAGCCAACCCAACAATATGAGAGGATTAGCCTCTTTGCCCGTTTCTGTGTGTGAAGAGTGGGGGGTGCATGAGAGAGTGGGGAAAGACGGAGATGATGGGAAAAAGAGAGATAGACAGGGAGAAAGGTAAAGCCAGAGAATAAGAGCCAGAGAATACGATTTGGAGGACTTTGGCTCATTTTCAGTCTGTGGCTGTATTGTGTTAAAATCCGTTAAGGGTCTCTCCACATAGACAGTGGGTAGCTCTCCTCTCTCATGCCTTCCCTCACTGTGTTTTGAAATGGGAAATCCAGTTAAGACAATGGCACTGGAGCTGTATCCCTATTACTATAAAGCCATGGTGAGTCAGAGATGGCATACTACCGTGCTGGAGCCGACGGCAGAGGACTCTCAAAGTGTGTGTGTGTAAAGTGTGTAAAGTGTGTGTGTAAAGTGTGTAAAGTGTGTGTGTGTAAAGGAGAGAGACAGAGGGAAAAGAGAAGAGAAGTGTGTGTGTGTGTGTGCGTGTGCGTGTGCGTGTGCGTGTGTGTGTGTGTGTGTGTGTGTGTGTGTAATGACATGAATAATGCAGAGAGTGCCTGTAGAAGCGTGAGGGCCGGGAGCAGGGCAGATGGTCGCCTGCTGATAGGACAGAATCCAGGCAGCAGGGTCCTCCAGAGAGCTGGGTTTATACACACTCTCTCTCTCTCTCTCTCATTTCCCCCTTCTCTCTCCCACACACATAAACACAATTTTCTCTCTCTTTTATTTCCGTCTCTGTCTCTCTCCTTTAAACACACACACACACACACACACACACACACACACACACACACACACACACACACACACACACACACACACACACACACGCGCACACACACACACACTTCTCTTCTCTTTTCCCTCTGTCTCTCTCCTTTACACACACACACACAAGCACACAAATACTGTATATTTCTTACATTTCTTAATGAACTATGCTGTGTGTGAAGCCACAGGCTGCGTTGCCCTTACTGTAACTTGAGTGTAGAGATCCCTGCAAACTGACATACATTTCCTATTCTCTCTCTCTCTCTCTCTCTCTCTTAATTCAATTCAATTCAATTCAATTCAAGGGGCTTTATTGGCATGGGAAACATATGTTTACATTGCCAAAGCAAGTGAAATAGATAATAAACAAACGTGAAATAAACAATAAAAAATGTACAGTAAACATTACACTCATACAAGTTCCAAAATAATAAGACGTTTCAAATGTCACATTATGTCTATATACAGTGTTGTAACTATCTGCAAATAGCTCTCTCTCGCTCTATCTCTCTCTCTCTATGTCTCTATCTCTGTCTCTCTCTCTCCCTCTCTCTCTCTGTCTCTCTCTCTCAGTTCGATACAGGGTTTCTTCGACTGCAGATGACTTTGTATTAGATTATTACAAGGATATAAAAAGGGCGGTGAGCCAGAAGATGAGATCATCTCCTACAGAGATATAAGTGCTCAGTGAAAAAAAACGGCAGCAATAGGCTGTTTGAACCACAAGCCCAACCTGACGCGATACACAGTACAGTCCACTAGATGGCACTGCGAGACTGTTACAGTGTTTGACGGAGCAGTACACCACCGTGTTTTTCTCCGAGGCAGTAGGACCACAGGCTGCAAATGGACAGGACACCCTGAAGTAGAAATGGTAAGCTATTGTACAGAAATCAGGAATGTTTTCGACGAGAAATACTCCTATACAACTAATTACTAGATTGCAGCACACCTCAAGAGAATAATGTGCTGTTCATACATTCTCAAAATGTGGAATGAGCTTTAATTTATAATCCCAAATATTAAAATGTTACTGGGGAAATCCCACCGACGGTCCCGTTAAGCTTGTCTATGGCCACTTACAATGTATTTCTCCTTTTCCAGAAAAGATGTCATAGGCTTTTTGAAAGTGAAATGTACAAAATGTGATAACTTACCAGTTTAAATATTTATTCAATTACGCATTCATGTATTGGTGGTCAAGAATCTTTATTTTTTTGTATCGACAATGAGAGAAAAATATAAGTACTGGGCCTATATGTTCAAACATGACTGCTAGTTAGGGTAAGCTATCTGATCGTCTGTTGAGTCCTGGTCACAAAATTTGGTTCGTTTGTCTACATATAATAGCCTGTAATAGCATATCGTTTTTCTGCCATTTTATTGCATTTCAGGTAAGAAATGTGGGTATTTTTTACAAATATTGTAATCATATATTTCCCATAAAGACGTCTAAAAGCAAATTGTTTTTATAACTGTCGCAATTGTTTTATGTTTAGGCCTACACCTGTGCAACAGAAATTACGTCAAAGTAAGAACAAAATTATTTTTTGTATAAATGTTATTGACAGGCTACTTCTGTAACGACACGATTTCTTTTCCCAAGACAATATCTGTGCAAATCAGCGGTAATAAACAGTTATCGGAAACCGCTGAAGGACATTTTGTGCAAGCAACCAAGACAGATTGATAAAATCCATAATTATAATGCAGGCTCGCGCGCTCAAGCCTGTTGCGACAGCGTTGTGCGTGACAGCCGTGATCCATTCTTCAGGCTCAAAGGATATGAGAAGAATACAAAAGGATTATAAAAAAACAAATACATTTTAATGACAAAAAGCATAATATAGAAACTGTGCAATATTTCTTTTATTTTCCCCTTCAGTTGATCAGTCACAGGGTCGGGGTCAATTCAGAATGCTTATGAACTCACATCCAATCTAACATTTTGAGTTTGAATTGTCAAGACATTTTTTTTTTACATTTGAATGTGAATGACAGGAAATACCATTTAATTAAATTGAACTGCAGCAATTGAATGTTGAATGTTGAATATTGAATGTGTAGGCCTACTCAATTTGCATTTTCCTAGGAAGACTTTTCACTTAGGCTAGGCCTACTTGTGTCAATAAATAAGCTTATGCTAAATGTTTATGTAATTATCAGTGAAATAGTAGACTAGTTTGACTGGTGTGTGGGGGGTAGCTATTTCTCACATAATCTCACTGAAGTGCCCTATTGTCTACACAATATACTTTGATGTTAGGCCTTTAATTTTTAGGTAAATAGCCAAAATATGTCATGCTATTTAAACCAATTCGGTTCACGAAGATTTGCTATACCAATGTAATCAAATTTTTGTCAGTAGCCTATGTGGATAATTTCCAATTAATTTAATTACATTTTCTGTCATTCCATCTCAAATCCCGAAAAAGCCTCCTCCTGATGCCATTCAAATTCAAATCCAAATTCTTGAAGTAATTTACACATTTTGACGATTTGTTTTGAATTTAGTCCAGGAATTGCCAAAGTTGACCCCGACCCTGCATGCTGTCAGATATAGCCTATATATCACGAGTTGAGTGGCACAATAGCATGTGCACGTGTTTGTGCTTTGGCACTGGTCTACAAGAGGAAATTCAACAAACAAACAAACATACAAAGCCATACAAAAACAAATAAAGTTACATCCCACGAATAATTCTTCTTAGTGAATTAATCATTGTATAGATTAATTGGAGCCACTGAAGACAGAGCTGGTACAGATATATTCCGTTATTTTCTTCTTACGAAACGAAGGCAAATGGCAGGCTTCAGTGATATGGTATGATAGTTACAGTCTCGGTCTTTCTGGTCACAGCATTTTGGAAACACATAAATAAATATACTAATACAACACATAGCCTACTGTAAAAAGGCGCGCAAAACGGCCAAATGGACACGATGATGGACACGACATGAAGTGTAAAGAAAAAATTAAATGAATTCATTTTCATGGTTCTTTTGACTCCGTGCTGTGTGCCTTGCAAAGGCATACACAAGCCACAATTATTATTACTGCATTATTATTATTATTATTATTATTATTATTATTTAGGCCTATTACATGACATTTGAATTTTGATGAAAAAATGTGTTTAGATCATTTGAATACAATCTGACCACATATGTAACTGAGATATTGTCCCTTGGTAAATATGTTGTTTACAGTGTATTATCTACTGTGTTTACCATTTTATGGTCATTAACCAACTGCAATTCAAATATAGGCTAGTTAGTCAAACTGAAACTAATTATGACAAATGTTTGATTGAAATTAACTTGATTAAATATTGATCATATTGATTTATTAATTAAATACATCTCAACATACATCTCAATATATCCCATGTCCCTGTGCCAATGTATGCATGCCTTATGAAATAAACAGTATAACCATGGTATAATAATAATCAATAAAAGTAATAATAATAATAATAATAATAATATCTTGATAATAACAATACAAATAGGCCTAAAAATACTATGCTGGTGATGGCACTGGCTAGTATTAAATGGTTCCGCAGGTGTATTGAGCTTCGACCGTGTTAAACCCCTGTTGCTTTTGTTATGACGAAAAGATGGCGTTTATTTACCGACTGTTGACTGCAACTTGTATGCCTGTTTCCCGCGGGTAGGCTCGTGCACACAGCCTATACTGCCTTTCTTTTTTTTTTCTTTTTTTTTTTTACACTTTTCGACATATTGGCGCTTTGACCATAACATCGATTTGATGTCAATGATGTTGAACCTTTTTTGGTTAGCACACACACCAAACAAGGTCCATGTAGCCTATATTGCGCTTAGCATCTCCACTGCATGAAAAATCCCCATAGCTCTCGCTGTGTCTGGGGTGTAGTGCTTTAGTTCCAACACTCAGTATTCCCACTGTGTTCCATATGTCCAAAATTAGCACTGGCTACAGTCCAATGCTAACTGGCCCGGCTCAGGGAAACATATAGGGGGTCATTCATATCCTTTAGGGATCCGTGTGTTTACTATAACGGGCTTCAGATCATTGTACCGGGGTTTGAGCACCGTGGTGAGGTGGTGTGTCCCCATACATGTCCTCCGTTCCAGGTAACTGTCCTCCGATGGGCGTCATCCTCTTCTCTTTCTGCCGTCTGTTACAAAACCAAACCCTCACCACTTCCTTCTCCAGCTGCAGGCTGTCCGCTATGGATGTGATCTCTGCACCGCCGGGTTTGGGACTTTTGAGAAAATGGCTCTCCAAAGCCCCCTTGACGCCCACCTCGATGGAGGTCCTCTTTTTCCTCTTTCTCCCCTGCGCCGCGATCTTATCTAGGCTGGTGGGGCTTCCGGAGGTGGAATCCGCCTCCTCCAGCCACTTGTTAAGCAGTGGTTTGAGTTTACACATGTTTTTGAAGCTTAGTTGAAGCGCTTCGAATCTGCAGATTGTGGTCTGGGAAAATACATTTCCATACAGCGTCCCGAGCGCTAGCCCCACGTCAGCTTGGGTAAAGCCCAGTTTGATGCGCCGCTGCTTGAACTGCTTGGCAAACTGCTCCAGGTCGTCCGAAGTTGGCGTGTCCTCGTCCGAGTGGTCGGGGTGTCCCCCGTGCTGTTGGTGCGAGAGCGACGACTGCCCCCCCCCTCCATGCTCACTCAGGTGCGGGCTATGGCTGTGGTGGTCTTCGTCCCGCAGGGAGTGGTGGTGCATCTGCTCTGGTCCCCCCAGGCCGAACCCAGACTGGGAGTACACCAGGCTCTGGCCGTCAGACGTCGCCATACCGGGGATGTGCGTGGTGGCCGTGCTCGTTCGCCATGCCCTGGCGTCGTGATGCGCCGGGTGCGCTAGGTGAGGGTGTCGCTGCTGCTGCTGTTGCTGCAGACTAGCAGAATTCTGCAGCTCCTCCCGGTCGCTTTGTAGAATGGGCTTCACATCCTGCTCTCCGAGGGGACTCGACGGCCACGGAGCCCCGTCCCCGTGCGACAGAGCCGTTATCCACTGGTGCGCGTGGCTGAGGGGATGACCGCTGCCCGGTAGCGTGTAGTCGTTCTGGAGCAGGGTGTGCGCGTCCCTGTACGCCGCTGCCTGCTGCATGCTCCCGGACTCCGAGTGCGGCGGCGGCGCGCTGCTGGGGGTAGTCAGGACGCTGTAATGGTTGGACGCTGCGGTCGCCATAACTCTCGGAGCCGAAGTGATAGCTCTCTTGTTAAAGGAGCTGCCTTTGACAGTTACTCTTTTCCGCCACGGGGCAGCTAGGCTTCTCTCTCGATCTCCCGGGCGCAGTGCCAAGGGGACGCAGAGGCGCGCACCTGAGGTCCGCCTCGCTCCGCTCTTTATTGGCCAAGAACGGTTGACAGATGTGGTTACCCCTGACAGCACCACGCTCATTGGTCACGCGAGGTTCTATAGAAGCCCCTAACACTCGCCCCAACAATACTGGCAGTCCTGCTGCAAACTACAGGGCAGAGTGAAAAGCTGGGGTTGACTGAGAATCACGGGATAGATAGACTCTTATCTCAGTGAAAAAACGAGTCATTAAACTACCTTCAATAAACTTTTATTAGTATTTTCGATTGCTGTCATTTATCCTGAATAAGTAGGCTATTCATCGTTTTGTGAGAAACATCCACAAACTGGATGCGTAATATTGCATAAAAACCGTGGGCCATGTAATTTGTGCAAATGTTTATATTTTCTTGTTCAAACTAAGCCTAGACCTATTCACCAAACAGTAAAACATTTTATCTTTGTAGAGTTACATTTTGAGAAAATCCTTGTTTTCTGTAGGCTTATATTTATGGAGGCTTGCGCTCAGAGCAGTGGTATTTTAACTGTCACAGACCCTCCAGCTGCCTCTCTCGCGATGCTGTCCAAAGAGAAGGGACGCATTTTTCCCGGCCCTCTGCCCCGTTGCCATAGCGAGCGCAGTGAATGGAACAACAACGCCCACGTCACAGCTGCATTTGCCTCTTCTTTTCGTTCCATTCCAAAGGGCCCATTCGAGCAGCTTGCTCGGCCGACACAACAAATAAAAGGAGGCAAGCGAAGAGGGCACCTCGGGGCCAAGGAGAGAGTGGTGAATAAATAGCCTTTCTAACCCACTGGCGCCCACAGTGCTCCTATCTTCTTTGGTCAACTTCGGAATTCATGAACCCACACTGGAACGCGGTCGTTTTGTGGTGGGAATACATTTATACACAAGTACCAATACACAGTAGCCTACGAGGTAGTTCAATAGCTAGTTTATATTATTTTTGCTAGTTTGTTTGTATTCTTATATATTTTTTATTGATTGTATATCATTGTATTTTAAATGTGTGTGACTGTCTTGTCCTTGTCTATCAGTGTTTTGTTACTTGTCAGGTCATTCGTTTTTTTGTGGACCCCAGAAAGAGTAGCTGCTGCTTCTGCAAAAACTAATGCGGATCCAAATAGGTGGTGGGCCATAGCAAGCTAGCTATCTGTTTTAGTTTTTGAGATGATCATCTCTGTCGAGGGAGGAGGTGGTTTTGACATATTGTGTGTATTTATTTATTCTGAACACATTTCTGTTTTTTGGCAATGTCAATTCTTGGTTAAAAAATGTATATACTTTAATGTTCTCTAGGTGGACAGGCAAACACTGCCTAGTACTAAACTGTAAATCAATCAACACTTGTGTACTATCCATGGTACTTTCTCTGCTCAACACCTCTGCTAATCACGTTATCCATACCTAAGGCAGTAGACAGCTGGTGACAACTCAAGGTAGATCTTGACAAACTACTATTGGGTAAAGTATTTATTTACTTGTAATCTAACTATTTAGCAAGCTGTAAAATGACTTCCAATTTACAACACAGCAACCTTAGTAATGTAGCTAGCTTGCTAGTTAGCTAGCTAGTTACAACAAGTAGATATGTTGCTAGCTAGCAGGAGCAGATTGCTTTGTGACTAGCTAGCATGACACAGAGTGTTTTAGCTTTCCGTTTATTCCAAGTAATATTTTGAGACTACAAAAATCTATAGGACAAGTAGTTTAAATCTAATACAGTCATAAAGGCAGGACCCACTCATTTCATTCATACTGACAATTATGAAATTCCACATTATCCCTGGAAATAGTTGGAGTAGGATGATTGCAGAGCACCTTGCCTCGGACTGTCAGGATGTTCATTTTCTATCTCACGAACGACATTCCTTTGCTGTGATGATTTCTGTTATTCATTCTTGTCTCATATGATTCAGCTCTCCTGTGCCCTGCTCCCAGAGCTCAACCAAGTGTTATTCACAAAGCATGGGCTGATTCACTTACCTGGGAAGAGAACCATCCTACTGCAGTTTGAACAAGCCCTGCCATCACTATTTAGACATTAGGACCACATATTCATTTGCCCGTTGTCTTTTCTTTGTGGATTTTGTCTGTACAGTCTAGTGCATTTTAGAGTATAAGAACACCCACTACAGATACACGTGCTTGTTTGAGCACTTCAAATACTAAATTCAATGTAGAATCATTTTAACAGGTTACAAACAGATTATTTTACTATTGCAGTGGGGAGAATTCTATTGTCCCAGTCAGGAGCTCAGACTTTTGCCATAGATGGTCAAGTTATTGTCTCTGGACCACACACAACTGCTAAGGCACTTGTCTCTCTCAACATCGGTAAGCTACATTGGTGACCAGGGTGGGATTATTTTGATACGGCTAAGGGGCCTGGGCACACAAATGCTCCTAGAGAGAAGGGGATGGGGGGGGGGGGGGGGGGGGGGTACTGAAGCATGTGTTGATGACAGTTCTACAGTCTACATCAGAAGCCCAGGCGTTTGGCAGATGGTAAAGCTCTCATTTCTGGACTGCAACATTGTAAGATTGTGCCTTCCATGGCACCTGATATACATTGATTGGTAGGTTACACTATATTTAGATAATTCAAATACTGCCCGAGACACCTTTGCTATTTTTCCTGGTAGTCAATAAATGGTGAAACACTTTTTGTGATGGTGTTTTTTCTTCCAATGTATATGCATGAAACCAGGGCCAGCTCTAGCCTTTTGGGGGCCCTAAAGAAGATTTGGTTGCCCCCCCCCCACCTCGCGGCGAAACATTTTAGTGGCCCCTGTCTTGACGGTGGAGAGAAAATTTTGCAATTTCAAAACAAGGTTCAATTAAAAAATAATAATAAATCATACATTTTAGCAGTTTTAAACACCCACAGGAGTGGAAATTAACGTTTTTTTCAGCTGAAATATGCCCATGGCTTACTCATGATGTTGCACAATGATTTAAGTCAATAAGTAATTGTTTTTGTCAAAGTGTGATATATTTGAGGTTGAAGTGGAAAATCCAAAGTAGTAACTGGATATTTTCTGTGCCAATGCCATGCGTTCCCCCTATGATATGACGTGCTAATACTACAGTCTACGTTTCTTTTCAGGACTGGGTTTTATTTGAATGCTACCACACACCAGCATGGCGTTGTTTATTAATCAGATACACCTGGAAAGTTCTTCCTCTTCACAAGTCACGACTGAGCTGAGCAGTATAATAGATCATATTTGGCTGAGCCAAACAACTTTCCGCCGTAGCCTACACTTGGCCACCTGAGCCATGCAGCAAATGAAAATAGGGTGTGCACCTCCACTTTTTACAAGCAAAGTATCATATTCTAGTGGATCGTTTGTAAAGTTTAACTTATTTTTTAGCTCGTCTGTATAAAAAAGATGACAATTTAAAAATGTAAAAATTGTGTGTGATATGATTGCATTTTGGAACCCCGCTCCCAACCGTCGCCCCAAGATGAATGGTTTTGATTGATTCAGCAAGAAATCACAAGTGTATATCCTATAATAGAAAGGCACCCGCAAATGAAAATTGCAGAAACTTGTTTATCTATTTTGTGCTTTTGTTACATTTGAATTGGTGTTTCGTTTCGTGTGTGATGCACTCAGGGTGTTGTAACATGTCATTTGCGGCATGCATCATGAGCAAAGTAACTATAGCCTATCATTTCACTTCCCCTAGCTGTGAGAACCATGGCATGAGCAAGGGCTGACTTGGTATTGCTGTAGCGCAGCCGAATAGCCTGCCAGCAGCCTACCAAAGGTTGCACCGTGTCCATTACAATCTAGAAAAACAAATCTCTAGTCCAAACTATTCAATAGGTCCATATTACCAGAGCTTCATTTTATTCTTTCTATTTCTATGGTGTATTTGTGGCCGCAATTTATGGAACATGAAAATATATGGCAAAGTCAAATATACTGGTTTCCCCTGTGGCAAAGTTTTCCCTAAACAATAAATCCAGCTCCAGAACCAGCCATAGCCTAGCCAGCTGGTTAGTCGTTTGAATACCGTGTAGCAACAACAGATAGCATTAGCTAGCTAGATAAGGTTAGCATGCTATCTTGATACGATGACAGCTGTCAGTGCCCTACTTGTTGCTAATTCTCAAATCCTTGTGGAAATCACCACAACGGTCCCAACCCCAATTCGTGAATATGTATTAGCAGCCTGCATCATTCTTCGGAGGTGCAACCTAAACCATTTATTTCCGCTATAGGACAGGATTTACATAGAAATACTGGCGGCTTTGCCCTCTGGTGGGGGCCTTTAATGCTAAATTCCTACAATCCTACACATTTTGCCATGACTTGTGCCATGTTAATATGATATCTGAATGAGAATGACTAACAAAATCAATGGGGGCCTCCTGGAGGTCAGGGCCTCTGCGCACCTGGTCTGTGTGTGCGGTCGGAATTCGGCCATGATTACTACAAGTCTAGATTAACTACCAATCAAAAATGTAGAATTGCACCTTGTGTGCAGTTCAAGAAACACTTCCCTTTGGGGACGGTTGGGGGCCCCAAGCAACCACGTATGTCACTTATGCCTGTAGCCGGCCCTGCATGAAATATACATTATGGAAAACATGTCTCACAATGTGTCATAGTTAGTAGAATGATGAATGGATTGGCAAGATTTTAGCACTGTCAACTTTTAGAAGGTTGTTAGGAAAGTTAATCATTTAAACAACCTAAAATTACTCACATTCACATAACATTTAGTCTTTGAAACTCAAACATTCAATTCCTTACTGCTTTTTCAACAATCCTACAGGCTCTATCATTCTCCATACCTTATATTCCAATGCATTCAACATTATGCATGCCCACCATGGAATTGGGCAGCTGCCATTTGAGAACTCATCTGGTTTAGAAATCATTATTGCAGAGTACATCGTACAACTGTTTTTAGAGAAGATTGTACTGCAATTTGAAAAGTATGCTATGTGTAGGCTATGCCATATGTATTGGATAATATGCATATGCAGCTGTCTAGCATACATGACACACATACATTTCTATCTGCATGCTTTTATTTGGGTTTCTATGCAAAATATATGACTGAATGTTTCTTATTTAATTAACAGACATGTAGCTAACGAAACACAAATTGACATTAACAGTAGCTGGCTAGGCTAGTCAAACTGTAACATTGGCTATCGTTCAATAAATTGGCTAAATGGTCAACTGAGTTACCTCTTCATGCGATCAAGACCATTCGTATTGCATTCTGCATCAAGTGCACTCGAAAACAGATTTTTAAAATCTTATTTCAGTCATTGGGAGCTAGCTATATCTGTTCCCCTTCATCAGACAGCAGCTGGTGTTTTCACAGGAGGCTGTGTTTACATGGTAAATAGAAACAGGCCATTGGCTGCCTTCATCACGAGTGGTATGTACGGGAGTTCTGATTGTTTCCAAGTTTAGAAGTTTGGCAAATTTGCTTGAGCAGACATTATGAGGAAATGTGCAAGAATTGAAGGTGGCAATAAATGTTATAGTCGTCATAAGAATGTTTTATTGTCATTCACAAAAAAAGCAGCTCCTCCCGCGTCAGGGATTGATCAACTTGATGTTTTTTGGCTTTGGCCCACCACCTAAAATAAAAAAATAAAGATGAACATGAGTAATTACAAATAATCAAAAACAAAAAAACTCCTGTGCTCTATAGTTTTCATGAACACGGCCGGGGGTAATGTAGTCTCCAACACAGGATGAAGGGCATTTGTTTTGTGATAATAATTAGGACTAATAATATATATATAGTTTTGTATGCATAACATGAGAGAGAAGGCAAAACAATGTTAGATATTATGTGACACTTGCAATAAACTGTATAGGTGCCAACTATATAAATAATTTCCTAAATTGAAATATAGCCTACGCTATTGTTTTTTTTTGGGGGGGGGGGGGGGGGGACTTAAACATTTGGTAAATAGTTTAGTAGTTACTTTCCACCGAAAACAAATTATTTGCAGGGATGTTAAATATTATTAGGTCTATTTAAAAAACAAAAAGTTTGTTCTACCTCCAAGAACAAGAGCCAGCAGGGAATCAGGAAGATGGTGCTGTTTGTAAACTGAAAAAGGTGTCTGTCCTGCCCACCACTCTGTGTCAGTAGGCTAAACAAGACACTTGATTGGCCTACCATTAAACAATTCTCAAGGAATTGTATTCCTTAATTTATTTGCCTATTACAGACATATCATTTTGAGATCAAGTTACTTCAATGCATGTTGCATACCATAGCTTAAAGAATTGGTTAAAAAGTCCTGCACTTTTCCATATATAATATATAAATCAATGGATTAAAGAATCAAAAAAGGTAGCTGGTCTGGGTATCAATCAATCCTATAATGAATCACCCCGATCGAAAGAACATTTGTGATGATTAGGTCATAATTCCAAGAACTACTGAACTTGCCACCAGGGGCCTCCAAAGGTCGTGTGCAGAGATAAGCAAAGCATATTACCCTAATGGTGTAATATGCAAACTACTGACCACCCAATTACAAGACTTAATAAAGTATAAACGATGCAAGTCCTGTTCTTAAGATGGACAGGCTACAGTATGTGTCAATTCAGACAAAGGACTGGAGCGGCTGTCAACACAGGCCAGTTAGATAGGCTCTGTCTCTCTGTTTCAGGAGCCTCAGCTGACTCTGTATTCAAAAGACTGAGAGTTAATGACAGAGAATCTGAGTGTTAAATTAACAGTAATTATATGGCCTGCATGCTGTAAAGATTCAATTTCACCAACTCTAATGGGGTAAGTGTCCCCACGCGCAGTGAGTTTCCGCTTTATGATATTTATAATACAGATAGGACACACTCTTGGCAAGGAGCAGGCTAATTGTGTGTATGTGTGTACAACGGGGTGACCACAGCATGGCCCTCCCCCTGTGGGAACCCTGAAGCAGTGGTGAGTGAGGCTGGGGGGGTTCTTTTATGCTGCTGGATACAGGGAGATAATGGCCATTCTTCCACAGCTGGCTCACATAATCAAAGGGAGAGGGGCTTGGAGGATTCCAGCTTTAACCAGGCCTTTGTGTCTACTAATTACATCTGAATGCAAGACCCCAAGAACCCACCTCCCCCCATCTCGACCTGTGCAGAATACCCCAAACAGCCCTTTAGATAGAGCGAGAGAAACACACACGCACACACACGAGTGCAAACGCGCACACACACACCGAGTGGGTTTCTCTTCAAAGCTCCAACACATGTGGCACTCGGCATTAGATCAGGTCTCAGTGCGCTGGCTGCACTCAGGAGAGAAGAGGTTTGGAGGACTGGAGAAGAATGGAAAAGACTGAAAAGCCTTGGCCCTATTCACCAACCTCAATCTCAATACCCCACCTCAATCTCTATTCCCCAACCTCAATCTCTATACCCCACCTCAATCTCTATACCCAACCTCAATCTCTATACCCAACCTCAATCTCTATACCCCACCTCAATCTCTATACCCAACCTCAATCTCTATACCCAACCTCAATATCTATATCCCACCTCAATCTCTATACCTAACCTCAATCTCTATACCCCACCTCAATCTCTATACCCAACCTCAATCTCTATACCCAACCTCAATCTCTATACCCCACCTCAATCTCTATACCCAACCTCAATCTCTATACCCAACCTCAATCTCTATACCCCACCTCAATCTCTATATCCCACCTCAATCTCTATACCCAACCTCAATATCTATATCCCACCTCAATCTCTATACCCAACCTCAATCTCTATACCCCACCTCAATCTCTATACCCAACCTCAATCTCTATACCCAACCTCAATCTCTATACCCCACCTCAATCTCTATACCCCACCTCAATCTCTATACCCAACCTCAATCTCTATACCCAACCTCAATATCTATACCCAACCCCCACTCCTATCTCCATTGCTATCCTTTGAAGACTTGTATGCGGCAGCTTACGCTTCGTATTCACATTCCCATTGTGAAAACAAATGTGTAATAGCATAATGTTTGAGGTAGTACAATAGTTTTGGGTGGGCTATTTAATATTCTATACTCTGTTTTATGTACAGGATATGATGCGTGTTTGAGCCTTCCTTCTCCCAGTGCAAATACACCCAGTCCTGATCGTATTGTTCTCCCTATAGAGCAGTGTGTTTGAGTCAGGGTTATGAGGTCTCTCTCTCTCTCTCTCTCTCTCTCTCTCTCTCTCTCTCTCTCTCTCTCTCTCTCTCTCTCTCTCTCTCTCTCTCTCTCTCTCTCTCTCTCTCTCTCTTCCTCTTCGTCCCCCCTCTCTCTCCCTCTTCCTTCCTCCCTCCCTCTCTCTCTCTGGACATAATGTGCCTGTGTGTGTGTGTGTGTGAGTCAGGGTTAGGAGGTCTCGCTAGCGCTCAGTTTAGCATTGATTTATTCTCTTTCTCCAATTTATTTCCCCTCTGGGAGGACGAATGGAGGAGAAACGCCAAGCACACTCTCCATCTCCCACACTACGTACAGCACCACACACACACACACACACACACACACACACACACACACACACACACACACACACACACACACACACACACACACACACACACACACACACACACACACACACACACACACACACACACACACACACACACACACACACACAGGCACCACACACACACACAGGCACCACACACACACACACACACACACACCACAGACACCACACACACATACACACACACCCACACACACACACACACACACACACACACACACACACACACACACACACACACACACACACACACACACACACACACACACACACACACACACACACACACACCACAGACACCACACACACATACACACACACCCACCCACACACACACACACACACACACAGGCGCCACACACACACACACACAGGCACCACACACAGGCGCCACACACACACACACACACACACACACACACACACTCACACACACACACACACACACACACACACACACACACACACACACACACACACACACACACACACACACACACACACACACACACACACACACACACACACACACACACACACACACACACAGGCACCTCACACACACACACACACACACACACACATTTATGCACCATACACACACACACACACACACACACACACAGAGGCACCTCACACACACACACACACACACACACACACACACACACACACACACACACACACACACACACACACACACACACACACACACACACACACACACACACACACACACACACACACACACACATTTATGCACCATACACACACACACAGTATAATAAACTCACATTCTGTCAATCACACACACAGAGAGACAGCATGAACATCAGGAAGTGTGCAAATTCACACACAGCCACACACACACACACACACACACACACACAAATGCACACAAGCATTCACGCACCCACGCACACACACACACATGGATGGATCCACAGAATGGAGCATATGACTATCTAAAATGGACCTATAAAGAAACAAGGGAACATCTCCCATCACTGGGTGAGTGGTCATATTTCACTGGGGAGCATTCTAACAGTGACATACAGTATATTCATTAATCTTTTGTTACGCTGTATAACGTCCTGAATAAGCCCAGGATAGCGGAGCTGTACACGTAGTCATATTTAACAGTTTTACAGGAAGAGCACTGTAACAGGGTGTAATGTCCTGGAGAGAGGTGTATGTGTCACATCTGCTTCTGTTCATGATAGTGAATCCCTTTTAGCCCCTCTCCTCCACTCCTCCACTCCTCTTCTCCACTCCTCCAATCCTCTCCTCCACTCCTCTTCTCCACTCCTCCACTCCTCTCCTCCACTCCTCTTCTCCACTCATCCACTCCTCTCCTCCACTACTCTCCTCCACTCCTCCACTCCTATCCTCTTCTCCACTCCTCTCCTCCACTCCACTCCTCTCCTATCCTCCACTCCTCCGCTACTCTTCTCCACTCCTCTCCTCCACTACACTCCACTCCTCCACTCCACTCCTCCACTCCTCTCCTCCTCTCCTCTCCTTTCCTCTACTCCTCTCCTCCACTCCACTCCTCCACTCCTCTCCTCCTCTCCTCTCCTTTCCTCCACTCCTCTTCTCCACTCCTCTCCTCCACTCCTCTTCTCCACTCCTCTCCTCCACTCCTCCACTCGGACGACTAACGAAATAAGAGCAAAAAAGAAAGAGGGTAGAAACAGAGGAGAGTAGAAGGGGGTGTTGAACCCACTTGAAAGCTCCCCCGATCGATAGTGACGGGCCAAGTACGGATTAAATCCAGGCTAAGTCCACTCTAATCAATACTGATGGTCAACCCAGGGGTTAAAACACAAGTCAATCTCAGCAGATCAATACAGACAATATATAGCGCTGTGGCCCATAGCACAGATACATCTACAGCCATCCATAGAACTGGACACACTACGGTATAATATTTACCCGTATTCAGTATGGATGACTCCCGCTATGGGCTGGAACAGTGGTAAATCTAGATGTATCAATGTGGATGGGTCCGTTGTGGACTTCGAGAGTTAGACTGTCAATCTTCACTTGTTAATGAAGATGGGCAGGTAAATCTATCCTGAATGTATTCGATGGGAGTGCTTGCGATATGATGTGTGTGTGTGTGTGTGTGTATGTGTGTGTGTGTTTCTGATGTTGAAAGACAGAAAGGGAAAAGGAGAGAAAGGAAGAGGGTTCTTACTCATGACTGACTCTGTCAGACCACAAGAGACGTACGCAGGATTGCAGGACTGACCAAACTGATCCAGCAAACACACGTCCAAGTATCAATGACCAATACTGATCAATAAAGCCATTGATGAGTGACGATCCAAACTTTGAAACAGGGAAGCTTATGTGATCATCTATATTGGTCATCCTGGAGAGATATGAAAGGTGCAGGTTTTAGTTCCAGCCCTGCAGTAGCACACCTGATTTCACTAACCAATTATCAAGCTTGCTGGGTTGGAACAAAAGCCTGCACGCCCTGTAGCTCTCCGGGACTAGGGTTGATCCTACACAACACACTTTCTCACTCTTTTCTCTCCAATTTTTCAATACAGTATAGGCTCCAGCTGTCTCTTTACCCTCTTTACCTGCTCTCTTTCTCTCTTTCTGTGGCTTTAAAGATGGGGGAGTGTATAGAGGGAGACCATTTAGGGACCCTCTTACTTTTGTCCCCCCCCTTAAAATAAATTCACACACTACGGAGACGGAAGGTACGGAGCGTAACGCAGTGTTGCAATGTCGTTTTTCGCCACAATAGGGGCAGCTCCTTGTAATACACTCCAGGATTTGACGTACTGTATAGAGATCAGCCCAGATAATTTATTTATAAATCCCATCATTGGATGGTTCGGTAGTTGGGTTTCCCAAAGGACTCCATAGGACAGAATAACTGACCTAAGTTGTAAATATAGAAAAAAGGAGTTGCCTTGTAATGTGTATGTATCTTTCAAATCTTGGAATGTTCTAAAACCATTATTGTACATGATATCAGCAAGGGTAATGTACATATTTCACATTTGGACCATTGAGGGGATACAAAAGTCCACTCTTCCGAATGCAAGGCATTATTGTGAAGTATGGACATGCCATTTTGATTACCAGTTACATTGTTTTTCAATTTTGAGCCAAATAGAGATTTCGTGAGCAATAATAGGACGGAAGCGTAGTTTACTTTGCTTAAGGGATATATCAGTGAAGACCACCTCTTCCAGGGCAATAGGAGACACCATATTTCTCTCTATAATCAGCAAGGATGCAGAAGAATCATGTCTAAACCAATTTAGGATGGGACGAAGTGCTAGTGTCTGGAAATACAATTTAAAGTTGGGTACGGATAGTCCTCCTACGTCTTTACCTCTTTGTAAGTTTTATCCGGGATCGCTTACCTTGCCATATACTGTACATTTAAAAACCACACTATGGATTTAGGCCAGAAGGGGGAGACAAGGGAAGCATTGAACTACAGAAATTCAGTGTTGGGAATATATAATTTTATATATATTAATACAATAGATATTCTGCTGGTTCCTGGTTGCTAAAATTCAAATAATTGTTCTTAATTTCTGTTTATGTGACAAAATAAGCAAGTATAGTGTAGAGAATCAGTGTACCATCTAAACCGCTGTGAAATGTGTTATTGAAATGTGTTATTCTGAACGGAACAGAGCAGTTATTACCTGTTATTACTATGGATGAGGGATTGGCATATAGTATCATAGCATATAGTTTCACAACCGACCAAAGATATGACCATTCTATTCTATCAAAATATTAGATACAACTGCCCAATAAGCTTTGGTTTCTGATGAAACATGTATGATGTGTAAAAAAAAATACAAAATAATGTATTGGTCAGGAACACATATTTTGCAGATGTTTTCACAGTTAGAGCAAAATATAGTGCAGTAATACTTAACAATACAAAATAATAATAATACAATAATACAAAAAACCTCAAAGAAAGGAATTTAAAAAGATCAGAGTGAGCAATGTCAGAGTCCGGAATATAAATATATATGTTTACAGTGCCTTCATAAAGTTTTCATAACCCTTAACTTATTCCACATTTTGTTTGTGTTATAGTCTGAATTCAAAGTGGATTAAATAGCTTTTATTCTCTCACCCATCTACACACAATACCCATAATGACAAAGTGAAAACATGGTTTTAGTAATGTTTGCTAATTTATTGAGAATGAAATACAGAAACATCTTATTTACATAAGAATTCACACCCCTGAGTCAATATATGTTAGAAACACCTTTGGCAGCGATTACACCTTTGAGTCTTTCTGGGTAAGTCTCTAAAAGCTTTGCACACCTGGATTATACAATATTTGCACATTATTCTTTTAAAAATTTGTCAAGCTCTGTCAAGTTGGTTGTTGATCATTGTCAGACAGCCATTTTCAAGTCTTTCCATAGATTTTCAAGCTGTTTTAATTCAAAACTGCAACTTAGGTCCGTCAGTTACATTCAATGTCTTCTTGGTAAGCAACTCCAGTGTATGTATATGGCCTCGTGTTTTAGGTTACTGTCTTGATGAAAGGTGAATTTGTCTCCCATTGTCTGTTGGAAATCCTCTAGGATTTTGCCTATGCTTAGCTATATTCCGTTTATTGTTATCCTAAAAATCTCCCAAGTCCTTGCCGATGACAAGCATACCCATAACAGGATGCACCACCATGCTTGAAAATATGAAGAGTGATACTCAGTAATTTTTTGTTTTGGATTTGCCCCAAACATAACGCAGAAGTTCGTAAACCAGGTAAGAGTCAGATAGGTACAGGACGGCAGGCGGGCTCGGGGTCAGTGAAGGCAGAATGGTGGGGCAGGCGGGCTCGGGGTCAGGGCAGGCAGAATGGTACGGCAGGTGGGCTCGGGGTCAGGGCAGGCAGAATGGTACGGCAGGCAGGCTCGGGGTCAGGGCAGGCAGAATGGTACGGCAGGCGGGCTCGGGGTCAGGGCAGGCAGAATGGTACGACAGGCGGGCTCGGGGTCAGGGCAGGCAGAATGGTACGGCAGGCGGGCTCGGGGTCAGGGCAGGCAGAATGGTACGGCAGGCGGGCTCGGGGTCAGGGCTGAGGTCCCAGTCTGAGGTCCTGAGCGCTCTGGAGCAGGTTCTCATTAAGGATCTCTATTTACTTTGCTTCGATCCTGACTAGTCTCCCAGTCCCTGTTGCTGAAAAACATTCCCACAGCATGATGCTGCCCTCACCATGCTTCACATTAGGGATGGTGCCAGGGTCCCTCCAGAGGTGACGCTTGGCATTCAGGCCAAAGAGTTCAATCTTGGTTTCATCAGTCCAGAGAATCTTGTTTCTCATGATCTGAGAGTCTTTAGGTGCCCTTTGGCAAACTCCAAACGGGCTGTCATGTGCTTCCATCTGGCCACTATACCATAAAGACCTGATTGGTGGAGTGCTGCAGAAAGGTTCTTCCATCTTGTCACGAGTCGGGACGGTGAGAGACCAAGGCGCAGCGCAGTTGAAGTTCGACATGTTTAAATTATAATATATAAATTCCAAAACAATGAATGACAAACTCTACAGAATAACAATGTTATTGAATAAATCTCGACGTAAACACGAAATATACAAAGTAAACCGCTACCAGAAGACGCACTTACTTTAACACTGTGACATAGAATATACAATGACCCACAAACCCGGTGTGGAACATACAAACATATGTAGGATCCCTAATTAGAGACAATGCACTGCAGCTGCCTCTAATTAGGGATCCAAACCAAACCACCACCAGAAACAGAAATAATAGATCTGTCAGACTCTGACCAAGGCTATATAGAGAAGCAAAAGGCTTCTCTATGGCCAGAGCCTGACACATCTCCACAGAGGAACTCTGTGAGAGTGACCATCGGGATCTTGGTCTCCTCCTTGACCAAGACCCTTCTCCCTCGATTTCTCAATTTGGCCAGTTCTAGGAAGAGTCTTGGAGGTTCCAAACTTCTTACATTTAAGAAAGATGGAGCCACTGTGTTCTTGGGGACCTTCAATGGTGCAGATATTTTTTTGGTACTCTTCCCCAGATCTGTGCCTCGACACAATCCTCTCTCGGACCTCTCTCGACAATTCCTTCAACCTCATGGCTTGGTTTTTCCTGTGACATGCGCTGTGAACTGTGGGACCTTATATAAACAGGTGTGTGTCTTTTCAAATCATGTCTAATCAATTGAATTTACCACAGAAAGGACTCCAATCAAGTTGTAGAAACATCTCAAGAATGATCAATGGAAACAGGATGCACCTGAGCTCAATTTTGAGTCTCATAGCAAAGGGTCTGAATACTTATGTAAATAAGGTATTTCTGTTTTTTATTTTTAATAACTTAGCAAAAAATTATAAAAACCTGTTTTCGCATTGTCATTATGGGGTATTGTGTGTAGATTGCAGTAACGAAATATGGAAAAAGTCAAGGGGTCTTAATACTTTCCGAAGGCACTGTCCATAGAAAAAACAATAGACAACTTAACATTTACATACACACATTTCCATAAACATTAATGGGAGATACATTCTGTAGCCTAACCAGAGGGGGACAGGAGGGGACAGGAATCAACAGGAAGAAAAGATAAAAAACAATTGTGAGGCAGTATCCCATTTGGGACTGTCCATCTCTCCTTGCCAGTAGCAAAAAATGAATACAAAATTAAATACTTTTTTTTTAGGGGGATAGCTACCAACTTATCTGGCCATATTTAGCTTAAATTGATTCAATGCGCTGTACCCACAAAAGAAAACAGTCCCAGTACGTTTATTGAACCAGGTAGGCCAGTTGAGAAAAATTTCTCATTTACAACTGCGAGCTGGCAGCATAATTTTCTTATGCTGAGGGCAGCATCAAGCTGTATGATTGTACATGGACAGCATGCCTGAATAATGAGCCAGTCATGGGGTTCCATCTGTCGGTTTGTCCCCTTCTGTGTTTGGTTTGATGTGTTTTGCGAAGAAGTCTTGAGCTTCCTTGGCAGTGAAAAACTTGTGCGTGTTGTGTTCTGAAAGGTCAATATGAGTTTTGCCGGGTGGATGAAGCTGAATCTCAGGTTTAGCTTGTGCAGCTGGAATCTCACCTCGTTGTAGGTCAACCTCTGTTTTAGCACTTTGTCACTCAGGTCTGGGTAGATGTTGATCCTCTTCCCTGCATAGGTCAGACACCCGGATTCCACTGCAAGGCGAACAATTCGCCGCTTGACCTCAAAGCTGTGGATCCATACAATCATACAGCAAGCTCCGTTGCGGAGTTGGTCCGTGCCGGTCGCAATGTTAATCAGTGGCATGGGACCCAGCTTCTCCTGCCCGAACAGTTCAGAGAAACGATTGGTCATGAAGGAAGTTGGGTTGCCTGCTTCCACACCAGTTTCACGTCTTGTGACCCGCACATTGAATTTACGGGAATGATTTTCGAGTGATTTCATTTTCTCTTTTAGGAGTTTGATCATCCCTTCCAACTTAGCTCGAGCTGTTTCTAGGTCATGGAGTCGCACCTCTGTCGCTTTAGCTGTCTTCTCCAGACTTTACACTTTAGTTGAATAGGTATCCAATTTAGCAGTGAGCACTGCCAATGATTAATTTACCGGTTTTAATTGTCGAGGGCAGAGGGCTACTAATAAAATCACCCGCGGACCCAATTCATAGTGTTTGGGGAACCCTTCTCTATTGTGACTCCAGTAATTGATTGCTGTGGTGTTCAAGCTGTCTTTAACCATTTCTAAGGTCAAGTTCCTCTTTTTGTCTTTGCCTCTTTCCCTCTTCACTCATATGTACACCATAGTAAGTGTCGTGTTTTTCCCTCTTCACTCATATGTACACCATAGTAAGTGTCAAATCTTTCCCTCTTCACTCATATGTACACTATAGTATGTGTCGTGTCTTTCCCCCTTCACTCATATGTACACTATAGTAAGTGTCGTGTCTATCCCCTAATAAAAATAAACATACAAAAATGTTTTAAGTGTTGTGTCTAATTGGCCGGCTGGGAGTGTGGACTCTACTACTGAATCTAAAGATCACATCCTAAAACAGAGCCAAAATGGAGACCCAGAACGAGCCGGAATGGATGGAGCCAGGCAGTGTTGACGTATGATTCTCTCCTTTACTTCCTATAGTACAGTTACTTCTGTTCTGACAGTTTCCTAGGTTCTAACCTAGTTTTCAGCTCACTATCGCCATACTTCTGGTTATGGTTACCCCTGGTTACCCTTGGTTACAGAGATATTCATGAGCTCAATAAGGTATCACTAAGCATTGGGAATTTGAGAGTTGTAATGGGCAAGTAGACAGACAGACAGACAGACAGACAGACTGCCAGAGCGACACAGTCTGTGTCTGTGTGTGTGTGTATGTGTGTAGGAGTGGGATTTTAGTGTGTTGTGGTCTGTACACTCTTAGATAAAAGGGTTCTAAATGTTTTTTGCAGCAGTCTCCATAGGATAAACCTTTTTGGTGCAATGTAGAACCTTTTTTGATATGGAAAGGGTTCTGCATGGAAACCAAAAGGGTTCTGCCTGGAACCAAAATGGTTCTACCTTGAACCAAAAGAGGTTTTTCGAAGGGTTCTCCTATGGGGACAGCCAAAGAACCCTTTTTGGTTCTAGATAGCACCTTTTTTTTCTAAGAGTGTAGGAATGTATGTGTTCAGGAGCATGTTTTTATGTCCCAACCCTACCAACCATTTTCCCTCCACAAGAGAATGGCTGAGCCACAAAAAAAAAGAAAGAAAGAAAGAAAGAAAGAAAAAAAGGAAAGAAAGAAAGGAAGAAAGAGAGATTGCTTTTGTCAAGCCACAATAGCAAACATGTTCTTTCCATGCATATCAAGTGAGCTTTTGGAGAATGGTTGGAAAAAATTATTCCGTAAACGAAACTCCAGCAACCTAGCCAATTAATTTGGGCCTGTGATCTCAAAGGGTTAGAAGAGAGGTGCTTGGCTACATAGCGCTAAGCTAATTCATGTAGCATATCCCATCTCTATGCATGAGGCTAAATCCGTTAGTGGTAGCCCTGTAGCATGCGTTTGTGGGGAGCTAGCTCCCATTAGCGATAATCCGCCTCCAGTGGAATCAGGCTGGTTGAGGCCAACGCTGCTTTTTTGCATAAAGCAAACAAAATTTAATTTGCTTTGCTAAATCAAAGCGTGGCACTCCAGATTTGGGATCCTGCCTCTCCCTCTCTCTCTTTCTCCCTCTCTCTCCCTCCCCTCTCTCTCTCTCTCTCTCTCTCTCTCTCTCTCTCTCTTTCTCCCTCACTCCCTCCCTCCCTACTCTCACTCTCTCTCTCTCTGCCTCAATCTATCATGTCCTACTTCCTCTCTCTCTTCTCTCTATCTTTTTCTACCCCTTTCTCTTTATCCTCTTTCTCTTTCTCCGTCTCTATTTCTCTATTTTTCTCAGTCTCTCCATTGCTTCACACTCTCCCCCTCCTTTCTGTATCTCCCCTCTTTTCTCCCTCTCTCTCAGTGGGATAAATTACTCCGGAATCATAACAGAATAAAAATTACAGAGAGAGGGAAAAGACACTTTTAGCGGAGTGGGATCCCCTCAACCCCACCTTCCTTCACATACACACAACCTCACCCTGAGATTTAATTATGTGTGTGTGCACACACACACAAATGGATGTGCACACACACACACACAGTTACAGAAATGGTGTGATGGTGTGTAGTGAAATAAAGAACATGATGTTCTGATTTGGTTGATGTTTCATGTGTATCTCAGAGGTGCATGGCGTGTGTTTTGAGTGGTTTCCAGGTCAGGGCTGGAGCCTATGAGACACAGTTGTGTTATGGAGTGTGCATGCCTGCATGGCTATGTGTCTATTGCTCTGTGTGCGCAAATTAGTGAACGTGTGTGTGTGTGCTCCTTGCGGTGCACTGCAGAGCCAGTCTCTGAAAAAAGAGCAGCTTGGCTGTTCCTATTGAACTTGACCTGCGGGCCAGATCAATGTGTGTGCGAGTGTGTTTGTGTGTGTGTGTGTGTGTGTGTGTGTGTGTGTGAATGTGTGTGTGTACGCGAGCCAGATCAATGTGTGTCTGTGTGCCACAGAATGAGAGAGCACCCTGATTACCCAGGGGTAGGTGGGGGAGGGGAGCGGGGGAGCGCGGGAAGGGAGGGAAGGAAGGATGAGCGAGAGAGGGAGGAGGGGTTGAGATTGAGCGGAGGAAAGGGCTGAGACCAGGATCAGAGAGAAGAGCATCTCATTTTATTTTCATTTCATTTCACTCTGGGGAAGCTGGAATGCACAGCGTTCTCCACTGCTGGAGTTACAATTACATCCACATCCACATGTATCCGATACTTTCAGAATGACAACAAAATGTAGAAAAACTGGCTAATCTAACAAGTCCTATACCAGCCTGATCACTAGAAATAGACTTTGATTTTGAACGTTTAAAACGGTCCTGAGAATGTTGATATACAATGCCTTCGGAAAGTATTCAGACCTTTTTCCAAATTTTGTTACGTTACAGCCTTATTCTAAAATGGATTAAATAAAAAAAATCATAAATCTACAAAGGGAAAACATTTTTTTTTTTTTTGCATTTCAGACCCTTTTCTATGAGACTCAAAATTGAGCTTAAGTGCATCCTGTTTCCATTGATCATCCTTGAGATGTTTATACAACTTGATTGGAGTCCACCTGTGGTAAATTCAATTGATTGGACATGATTTGGAAAGGCACACACCTGTCTATATAAGGTCCCACAGTTGACAGTGCATGTCAGAGCAAAGGTTTAAGGAATTGTCCGAAGAGCTCTGAGACAGGATTGTGTCGAGGCTCAGATCTGGGGAAGAGTACCAACAAATGTTTGCAGCTTTGAAGGTCCCCAAGAACACAGTGGCCCCATCATTCTTAAATGGAAGAAGTTTTCGAACCACCAAGACTCTTCCTAGAGCTGGCCACCTGGCCAAACTGAGCAATCGGGGTCAGGGAGGTGACCAAGAACCCGATGGGTTCTCCCATCACCTCTGTGGTAATGGGAGAACCTTCCAGAAGGACAACCATCTCTGCAGCACTCCACCAATCAGGAATTTATGTTAGAGTGGCCAGAAGCAAGCCACTCTTCAGTAAAAGGCACATGATAGCCCGCTTGGAGTTTGCCAAAAGGCACCTAAAGGACTCTCAGACCATGAGAAACAAGATTGTCTGGCCTGATGAAACCAAGATTGAACTCTTTGGCCTGAATGCCAAGCGTCATGTCTGGAGAAAACCTGGAACGATCCCTACGGTGAAGCATGGTGGTGGCAGCACCACGCTGTGGGGATGTTTTTCAGCGGCAGGGACTGGGAGACTAGTCAGGATTGAGGGAAAGATGAACGGAGCAAAGTACAGAGAGATACTTGATGAAAATCTACTCCAGAGTGCTCAGGACCTCAGACTGGGGTGAAGGTTCCCCTTCCAACAGGACAATGACCCTAGGAACATAGCCAAGACAACGCAGGAGTGGCTTCGGGACAAGTTTATGAATGTCCTTGAGTGGCCAAGCCAGAGTCCGGACTTCAACCTGATCGAACATCTCTAAAGAGACCTGAAAATAGCTGTGCAGCGACACTCCCCATCCAACCTGACAGAGCTTGAGAGGATCTGCAGAGAAGAATGGGAGAAACTCCCCAAATACAGGTGTGCCAAGCTTGTAGTGACTCAAGGCTGTAATCGCTGCCAAAGGTGCTTCAACAAAGTTCTGAGTAAAGGGTCTTAATTCTTACTGTATGTAAATGTCATATTTTAGTTTTTTTATTAAACATACATTTGTCAAAATATATTATTATTTTATTATTTTATTTGCTGACACGCTACAGTCAAATTCTGACACCGGTAGAGTAGCTATCTAACTGTATAAACTACTCCCCTCTGCAAACTCGTCTTCTCCGATGTTGTTTACAAGGCGGTACTTATTTAAATTAGGTAAGAGAATATCATCTTACCATTGGTGTATTAAAATGAGAGTCAAGGTGATGTCACCTTGTACACTTAATAATGAGTCCAAGTGTTTGACATGGGGGATGGGACCAGTAACTTTATGATCAAACTTTATCAATGTAGAAGCAAGAGTCATTTTTCATACTTTGGTCATCATACTTTGATCTTGTTTCTTTGAAATACCATCCAATTTAATTAAAAACATTATACATTTTGATTATTCATGACCTTTAAGCCTAGCCCGAACCATATCCCTAACCTTAACCATAAACTGTTAACCTTTGATGTGTTTCTGTTTTAACCCTGTAACTACGCATAATTAACCCTGTTCGATATTAGAGCCGGAGGTGGAGAGGTAATCGGGGCGGTCTTCTGGTCCGACTTAGGAAGCGTGCACACCCACAACCGCTCCCGAGTATTTTACTTGCCAATGTCCAATCTCTGGATAATAACCACACAGAATTAATACTTCAAAACTAGACGTTCATCCATAATACGTCGAATTCCGAAGAGAAACTATGAGATCTTGTTGCCTATCCAGCAATAAAAAAAATGTTTGTGTATGTGTCTGTATGCATAGTCCGTATTCTGAAAGTACACACACACACAGTCTTGCACACACACGCACACGCACACACACACCATTATTGTTTTGCGCTTGCTAATGACTCTATTACCCACCTGCCAACTCTGCCTCCCCAACACATATGCACACAGCTCTGCCCAGGTGAGAGTATAGGGCTGTGGGGTTAACGAGAGACCAGGCCTCTAGAGTTCCAGAGACAGTCAGGCTAAACCCGCAGCCCAGCAGGGAGCTCATCAGTGGTGTGTTTATGGTGAGAGTCTGAGTCAATGGACAGTGTGTGTGTGTGTGTGTGTGTGTGTCCACGGCTCATTAACATCTAACGGTGTGTGGTCATAGTCATGGTCAAGGTCAGAGGAACTGGAATGACACACTCTGATCAGGGTCATGGGTCATAGGTCATGGCGTTTTAGTGTTGTTGCCTATATTGCCTCTGTGAATGGAGAAAAATATTGACCAAATA
>CM042411.1:6281174-6351174 GCA_023634145.1 Thymallus thymallus | reverse complement strand
TTGGTCCTGATCCGTCAGCCCAGGGCTGGCAGCCCTGCTTTAGCTGGGAGCTGATCTGTGACGGCCTGCCACTCAAAAGCCAGCACCACAGAGACACAGCACAAAGGAGGAGAGGAGAGAGGGAGCAGGAGGAGAGGAGGAGAGGAGGAGGGGAGGAGGGGAGGAGGATGAGCACGAAGAGAGGAGGAGAAGAAGCAGGAGAGTATCAGTGTTTTCCGTGAGCGTGCTAGCCCTCCCTCTCTCTGGCTGTCTCTTTATCTTGCTCTCCCCCTCCCTCTCTCACTCACTTGTTTTGCTTCTGTCTCTTTCTGTTTCCCTCTCCCCCTCTCTCTCTCTCTGGCTACATTGCAACATCTCCTCTCAGCTCTCCTCTCAGTTCGCTCTGTCTTGCACACACGCTCACGTCTCTCTTCTGAGAAGCAGAGAAAAAGAGAGAGATCAGGAGGGAAAACAGGATAATATCAGCACTGGGATGAAAACAGGATATAGAGGATAGTATCAGTACTGGGATGAAAACAGGATAGAGAGGATAGTATCAGTACTGGGATGAAAACAGGATAGAGAGGATAGTATCAGTACTGGGATGAAAACAGGATAGAGAGGATAGTATCAGTACTGGGATGAAAACAGGATAGAGAGAGGATAGTATCAGTAGTGGGATGAATGACAAGGTTGTGCTGGACTGCTATCACAGTTGAAAGCCCCTGGGAAGCTGAGGTGTGTATGTGTGAGAGAGAGAGAGAGAGTGAGAGAGAGAGAGAGAGAGAGAGAGAGAGAGAGAGAGAGCGAGAGAGAGAGAGAGAGAGAGAGAGAGAGAGAGATAGAGAGCGGAAGGAGACAAAGTGTTTCAGAGAGTGAAAGACAAGGAGAGACACAGAGACAATCAGAAAGAGAGAGAGAGAGAGAGAGAGAGAGAGAGAGAGAGAGAGAGAGAGAGAGAGAGAGGTTGAGCACAGATAAATGTCATTCTTCATATTTGTCCTTATTCTGCAGAGGCTGTATCTCTGGACTGCAGCTACTCAACACACACGCACACAGGCAGACACAGACAGACAGACAACCTCTGGGGAGGCAGGTAGCCGAGTGGTTAGAGCGTTGGGCCTGAAACTGAAAGGTTGCTGGGTCGAATCCCAGAGCTGACAAGGTAAAATTCTGTTGTTCTGCCCCTGAACAAGGCAGTTAAGCTACTGTTCGTAGGCCGTTGTTGTAAATAAGAATTTGTTCTTAACTGACTTTAATAAACACACACACACTGAGAGAAGAAGCAGCTATCCCTCTGCTGGTATTTTGTTTGACGCTATATAAGGTTGGGCCTGATGTGTGAAAATCAAAATGCTGCTAAAAAGGGTTTTGGAGGGCCACTAGGGAACACTTCCCTCTGGTTTGAAAACTGACGGGGATACTTCTCTGCAAGGGGTGCCATCCTGTGGTCCTGTGGTTACAGGACGACACCCCTTGCAGGACAACGTTACACCAAGGACCTCACTCTGTTAATACATGGGAACTAAATATTCCATGACACTCATGGCAGTGTTAACCCCAGTGTCCTGGCTGAACTCCCAATTCACAGTACACCACCTAATTATCCCCAGCTTCTTGTTGGCACAACCACTCCACTGCCTGTGTGTGGTGTAGCTGCTGTGCCTCACCTAGGTGGGCAGTTCAGATTGATGTGGTGGGTTGGGTGAGTTACTTGCATGCATCCGCAGGGTCTAACACAAAGAGACAGAAACAGGGAGGGTGAGGGCGAGAGACAAACAGAGAAGAGCGAGTGAAGGGGAGTGATCCAGAAAGAGAAGGGAGAAAAAACAGATAAGAGAAATGATCTAAACTGAAGTTGAAGAAGAGATGAGATGAGAGGAAAGGGGGAGGAAGCCAGAGGAGAAAAAAAACAGGGAGAAGACTTTAAACTTTGCTGTGAGAAAGAGCCAGCTCAGCAGTATAGAGTTAGCCCAGGGTTGCTGCATAGGGTTCCTCATCAGCACCTTCTGCTGTGAATATCAATGACGCATCGCTGCTACAGCACACCAGCACCTTCATCATCATCATCATCATCATCATCATCATCATCATCATCATCATCATCATCATCGTTGTCGTCGTCATCATCGTCGTCTTCATCATCATCATCATCATCATCGTCATCATCGTCATTGTTCTAACACATAACCTCAAGATGATCATCCTCATCTTCCCCAATGCACTGGCCCAAATACTTTGAGCTAACCTCAGCTCTTCTTCTTTACCATCTTCTTCATCATCCTCTTCATCATCCTCACCGATGACAAAAGACAACTATTGGCTTGTTTCAACACAGTCATTTTTCATCAGTTGTTAGGTGAAGTTCACTGGGCAATGACAAGGTTTATTGGGCTTCTCTACCAGACCCATGCCCACCTGCTCCTGGAACAGAGTAAAAAGGAGAATAACTATACATACCTACCTCTCTCTCTCTCTCTCTCTCTCTCTCTCTCATCTTTCCCTCTTTTCCTCTCATCTATCCCTTTCTCCATTTTTAATTACAGAAAAGCAGAGAACTGCAAAAAACCTGTTACTAATTACACAGCCCCTTCCTCTCTCTCCTCTCTCCCTTTCCCCTCGATCTGCATCTCTACTCTCTTTCTCTCCTAATTCTATCTCTCTCTTCTCTCTCCTCTCGTTCCTTTTCCCTTCAGAGCTCCACTGGCTCAATGCCAACAGCCTGTGGAATTACTCACTCACTGCTGAGATGAGGAGGACACACACACACACCACACACACACACAAACACACACACACACACACACACACACACACACACACACACACACACACACACACACACACACACACACACACACACACACACACACACACACACACACACACACACACACACCACACACACACACAAACACACACACACACACACACACACACACACACACACACACACACACACACACACACACACACACACACACACACACACACACACACACACACACACACACACACACACACACACACACACACCACACACCACACACACACACACACACACACACACACACACACACACACACACACACACACACACACACAAACACACACACACACACACACACACTCTGATGCCACACAAAAATAAAAGCTCAAGCATATGTGTGTGTGTGTGCATAAGCGAGCGTGTGTGAGGGGGCAGGCACGAGGCTGATCAGCTCCCTAATGAGAGAGAACACTAATCATATTTCACACTGACACAAAAACAATCACAACATCTGTATCTGCTGCCTGTGACCCTCCTCCTCCTCCTCTCTCCACCTCCTTCCTTCCCTCCCTCTTCACCTCCCTCCCTCCTTCCCTCCCTCTCTAGGATAGAGAGTCTTGGGAATGATGATCAACACTGAACAAGATACAAACTCCTTTATCCCCGGTGGCTGCACTCTCCCTCTCCCTCCCTCTCCCTCCTTCTCCTACTCCACCTCCCTCTTCCGTTCTCGCTCTCTTCGTCTCCCCCTCTATCCCTTTCTTGTCCTCTCCATGTCCCTCCTTCTCACTCTCTCTATTTCAATATAGAGGAGTGTTTTTATTTAAGCTTGGGGGTGGGGGCGACACACTGTAATTTACACATGGGTAGTCCTATCCATCACACAGACAATGTACACACTCTACTGCCATGCATCACTTGGGTCTGCAGGAGAACTGTAGAACTGTGTGTGTGTGTGTGTGTGTGTGTGTGTGTGTGTGTGTGTGTGTGTGTGTGTGTGTGTGTGTGTGTGTGTGTGTGTGTGTGTGTGTGTGTGTGTGTGTGTGTGTGCGTGCGTGTTTGAGAGAGAGAGAGAGAGAGAGAGAGTGAGAGAGAGAAGAAGGCGAGAACACAGAGACCGTATAGAAACAGATCCAGGGAGAGAGTAAATCGAGAACAAGAGGAGGGATAGAGAAGTGATAGCAGATAGAGAGAGCAGATAGAGGAGTGTAGTTGGACAGCATGAGTGGGTGGTACACAGAAGCCCCTCTGCTGCAATCAAGGCTCTGTCACCATCTGGACGCCATTTTAAAACCATCAGCTTCAGCTCCCCATGTAAACGAGGGCGCGACCTCAAACATGGCCCCCTCTCTAAATGTCTCCGCTTTTCTGTAATGGACCCGAAATGGCTGACTGTGCGGTACAGGGGTTACTCTGTAATGGAGCCAACATGGCTGACTTTGTGAGATAGGGGTTAGTCGATAAGGGATCCAACATGGCTGACTGTGAGGTACTCTGCACAAAAGTGAAACCGAAACTGACCTCAGTGGTTCAATTTAGGAATTAATTCTGAGACTTTGGTTAAATTTAGGCAACAGTGATAAATGTAGGCATTAATTCTGAGTGGTTAAGGTAAGGGTTAAGGTTTGGGATAGGGTTAAAACTAATAGTAACCCCTGAAGTGAAATTATTGCTGGAAAGTTGTAATTTTCTGTTTTACAAGAATTGTTGACATAATATATATATACATATAATATTTGTATCTAAAAATATAATTGAGAAATAATTGATCAAATTTGGCATATTTATGACATTGAGTCCTTACCCACTACCCACTACTCCATAATGTTTCAAAGCTACAAAGTAAAACTTTGTCATATAAAGCTTTACCGCTTGTTCTGTAATATCAGTAGTATTTTGATTTCAATACCAATTTTCTTACATTAATTTATGAATATTGAAAAATATAGACATGAATATTGAAAAATGAAAATTTTTAATTAGTCATTTTTTCAAGTTTCAAGTTTTTAATGTCACTGCACAAGTACAGTGAAATTACTTTCTTGCAAACTCAAAACCCAACCATGCAATAATCAATAATACAAAAAACACACTAGACATAAGAAGAAATATAAAGTAAATAACTAAGTTAGTAAGTAAGTAAGTATACTATATACAGGGTCAATTCTAATATCATATTTACAATGTGCAGGGACAGTGGATCGATAGATGTATGTACTGTATGTATAGGGGTAAAGTGGCAAGGGAACAGGATATAAGATAAACAGAGTAGCAGCAGCTTATACAGTATGTGAGTGGGTGTGCGTGTGTGTAGAGTCGGTATAAATGTACAGTATGTGCATATTATGTGTGAGTGAGCAGATGAGTGAGTGTGTGTGTGAGTGTGCAGGGCACTGTGAGTGTGCACTGAAACTAAAAGGATAATAAAGATACAAGTTTAACTCAGATAGTCTGTGTAGCTATTTATCTTATTGCTTGGGGATAGAAGCTGTTCAAGAGCCTGTTGGTGCCAGACTTGATGCACCGGTACAGCTTGCCGTGCGGAAGCAGAGAGAATAGTCTATGGCTTGGGGGGTTGGAGTCTTTAACAGTTTTCCAAGCCTTGCTTCCACACCGACTGATATAGATGTCTTGGGTGGCAGGGTGCTCGGCCCCTATGATGTACTTGGCTGTCCGCACCACCCTCTGTAGCACCATGCGATCGAGGGCGGTGCTATTGCCATGCCAGGCAGTGATGTAGCCAGTCAAGATGCTCTCAAAGGTACAGCTGTAGAGCGTGTGTGTTTGGACCATTTTAAGTCTTAAGTGATTTGGACACCGATGAACTTGAAGTTCTCGACCTGCTGCACTGCAGCCCTGTCGATGTGGATGGAGGCGTGTACGCCCCCCCGTTTCCTGTAGTACACGATCAGCTCCTTGGTCTTACTGACATTGAGGGAGAGGTTATTGCTTTGGCACCACACTGCCAGGTCACTGACCTCCTCTCTGTAGGCTGACGTCGCCAGTGATCAATATATATATACACTATCGTTCAAAAGTTTGGGGTCACATAGAAATGTCCTTGTTTTTGAAAGAAAAGCTATTTTTTTGTCCATTTAAATAACATCAAATTAATCAGAAATACAGTGTAGACATTGTTAATGTTGTAAATGACTATTGCAGCTGGAAACGGCAGATTTTTTTATGGAATATCTACATAGGCGTTGTGCTGATTAAAGAAGCAATAAAACTGGCCTTCTTTAGACTAGTTGAGTATATGGAGCATCAGCATTTGTGGGTTTGATTACAGGCTCAAAATGGCCAGAAGCAAATAACTTTCTTCTGAAACTCGTCAGTCTATTCTTGTTCTGAGAAATGAAGGCTATTCAATGCGAGAAATTGCCAAGAAACTGAAGATCTCGTATAACGCTGTGTACTACTCCCTTCACAGAACAGCGCAAACTGTCTCTAACCAGAATAGAAAGAGGAGTGGGAGGCCCTGGTTTCACAACTGAGCAAGAGGACAAGTACATTAGAGTGTCTACTTTGAGAAATGACAGCTTTTTCTTTGCAACTCTGCCCAGAAGGCCAGCATCCCGGAGTCACCTCTTCACTGTTGACGTTGAGACTGGTGTTTTGCGGGTACTATTTAATGGACTTGTGAGGTATTATTAGCTTGTAATCCAATAGAGTCTGGCTTGATAAACCAGCATGTACACCTGCTTTAACAGTCGAAAGTACAACACAGAGAATGGATTTCTTAGGTCCATCTATCCATTAAAAATAAGTGGTCATCATGAAATGGACATTGCGCTAATGGGAAAGTGCTAATTGCTGTTATTTCAATTAGCAGATTGGCATTATCAATGTCACAATACTATGTTTACATGAAAAGGGGAGAGACAATATATGAGAGAGAAAAAAAGAGATTGTCAGAGAGAGAACGCGAGAGAGAGGGGGGAGAGATAGAGATATAGAGAGAGTGAGCGAGAGAGAGGGATAGAGAGAGAGAGAGAGAGAGAGAGTAAGAGAGAGAGAGAGAGAGAGAGAGAGAGAGAGAGAGAAAGACAGAGAGAGAAAGGGATAGAGAGAGTTGATGATCTGATACTGAGTCCACACACACCATCACAGGCAGCAGTAAGGTAATGACATGGAAATTATATGGTAATGATATGGTAATCTGGCAGAGTTATTCTACTCACCAGAGACAGAGAGGGAGAGGAACTGCCACACGCTGCACACACACACACACACGCACGCACGCACACACACACACACACCCACACACACACACACAGAGCACAAACTAACTGACTGAGTGAGAGAATAAAGAGACTATGGGGACAGGAGGTAGGATAGGTGTGCTATCAAGTTGTAAGAAAGGAGAATGCTGAAAGCTGAGGTAGTGAGGATAGTTTGAATGCTTTTCTTAGCAAAGAAGTCACTGGACTTACAGCCAAAAACAGTGTTTGTTGAGACGACGGAGCTTTAATTAAAAAAGTCCTGTTTTCAACACAATACAACACCATAGCCCACAACATGAACCACAACACCAGAATTTAGCCTTACCCATGAGCTTCAACTGAAAAAGGTTTTGATCTACAGGGTTTCCTCTAGTTACCACAGCCACAAAGTCAAAATTGGCTATTTCGTAAAAGATTTTAAGAAAATAAATGGTAAAAAGGGGCGGGGTTTATGACTTTGTGGCTGTGTTAATTAGTGACGTCCATACTGTAGAGCTCTCTTCTCTCGTCCTGTGTTTTCCTCTTCCTCTCTGAGGATGGCATGTAGCATATACCTGTCAGTGCAACAGTGCCACCCACTGTTCACTTTACACTACTGCAGTGTAAGAAGACAGATAAAGTAGGTAAAATCATCAACTGAGAAAAGTGAGAGAGGGTGTCCACAGTCAATGATAGATCTTTCTGAAATAGACCAGACACACTCACATATGAATATCACCGTCATGACCCTATAATATTGTTGCCTTATGTGTAGAAAAACAAGGTAAATACTTGGTAAGTCCTGTTTACTGAGTAAAATGTTATAATAGCTGCTTGTGCTTTTTTAAGGATAAAGAACAGAAACATATATTAATAATTCCAAACAGACAGAAAACAAACAAGCAACGTTGCTATGCTAGCAACGTCGTTCCTCCCAACCAGCCAGCCTCCCAGCACTTCTAAGTGTGTCAGATTGACAGTTGGTCTATATCCATTCAATATCGCTAGACGCACGTTCCTATTCCCTCCCGGCCGCTCCATCCAACGGCCAAATTAACCTTCCATGCCGACGGGAGGGGTTGTTCAGCGAGGGCCAATCAGCAGGTGATTAGGGCGGTGGTGGGTGAGGTGAAGGGTCACGGTGATGGGGCCATCGCAAGCCTGATTGGTTTCAATCAGTGGCCGGCTGCAGGGACAGCTGGGAACTGAGCCACAGCGGGGCACTAATCAATGCATCCCACAGCGAGGCATTAACGCACACACACACAGAGTGGTCCACGCTAACACACACAGATACATACACACAGCAAGGTGTGAGGATTGGAAAGAAACAAACAGTCAATGACAAAAATGGATAAACAGAAAATTGGGTAGGCGAACAACCACACACACGGTCAGGCATACATACATGTCGCAGACACACACACACGCACGCAGGCACGCACGCAGGGATGCACGCATAGGGGCGGCAGGTAGCCCAGTGGTTAGAGTGTTGGGCCCATAACTGAAAGGTTGCTGGATCAAATCCCCGAGCTGACAAGGTAAAAAATCTGTCGTTCTGCCCCTGAACAAGGCAGTTAACCCACTGTTCCTAGGCTGTCATTGAAAATAAGAATATGCCTAATAAAATAAAGGTAAAATAAAAAAAATTAACAATCAAGCAAAATAGATACAGAGAGTAAAAGAAAAGGTAAAATAATAGAAAAGAGAGATATGGGGGCGGCAGGTAGCCTAGCGGTTAAAAGAGAGATATGGGGGTGGCAGGTAGCCTAGCGGTTAAAAGAGAGATATGGGGGCGGCAGGTAGCCTAGCGGTTAAAAGAGAGATATGGGGGCGGCAGGTAGCCTAGCGGTTAAAAGACAGATATGGGGGCGGCAGGTAGCCTAGCGGTTAAAAGAGAGATATGGGGGCGGCAGGTAGCCTAGCGGTTAAAAGAGAGATATGGGGGCGGCAGGTAGCCTAGCGGTTAAAAGAGAGATGTTGGGGTGGCAGGTAGCCTAGCGGTTAAAAGAGAGATATGGTGGCGGCACGTAGCCTAGCGTTTAAAAGAGAGATATTGGGGTGGCACGTAGCCTAGCGTTTAAGAGTGTTGGGCCAGTAACCGGAAGGTTGCTGGTTTGAATCCTGAGCCAACTAAGTGAAAAATCTGTTGATTGAGTGAGACACTTAACCCTAACTGCTCCTGTAAGTCGCTCTGGATAAAAGCTTCTGTTAATATGACACGCTATGGGATTTGTAGCTTAAAGGGGAATGGAAACACTTTAGGAAGTAAATCTAAGCAAAGAGATGTATTCAATCCACTATTAGCAAACATGCATTTAACATAAAAATATCTCTATATTTAGTATTTTGATCGTCAACAATGGTCAACGCCATAGTAATGACTGACGCCAGTGTGTCACTGGCAGGAATCAGCAAATTGTCTCTGGTATTGAATCGGGTACGTATTGAGGTTTTCGCGCGGAGAGTGAATCGAATAAAGTGAGGTTAGGTGTGGGCAACATAAGTAGTAATTCAAACATGAACTGTATAGCGCCAGGCTGTACCAATTGCCTCCAAAACAAATCACTCTGTAAACTACCATCGGCTGCCCAAAGGACCCACAACTTTTGAAAAAGTGGCTCAAAGTCCTAAAGAGGAAGGATGTGCCAGCTCGAGCTAGCAGGATCTGCAGACAGCACTTCACAGAGGCACTCTCTCCACCTTTCTTCCTGCACCCTCTCTCCTCCCTCATCTACTGCACTCTATCTCCTCCCCATCCTCCTGCACTCTCTCTCTCTTCCTTCTCCTTCGGCACTCTCTCTCTCCACTCCTCCTCCTGCACTTTCTCTCTCTTCCTGAACTCTCTCTCTCCTGCTTTTCCTCCTGCAACCTCTCTTTCTCCGCTCTTTCCTCCTGCACTCTCTCTCTCCTCCTCTCCTCCAGCACACTCACTCTCTCCTTCCTTTCCTCCCACACTCTCTCCCTGCTCCTGCATTCTTACTCCTGAACTCACTTCCTCCTCCTGTACTCTCTTCCATATCCTCCTGCATTCTCTCTCTTCTCTCTTTCCCCCTGCTCTCTCTCCCCCTAACCTCCTGCACTCTTTCTCCTCTCTCTCCTCATGCACACTCTCTCTCCTCCCTTTCCTCCAGCACTCTATCTCTCCTCCATCTCTTCTCTCTCACTCCGTCTCTCTCCCTCTCTCATTCATACCTTCCCCATGTGAATAACTGTATCATCTGATTTACTCCACACATTTACCCATGGCTTCTCAAAAGGTTATGATTTATGATTTCTCTTTCACTTTTGATATTTGTTTGTCTTTCTGATTTATGGCTCATAAACATAGCTATCTTTCTCTCTCCAGGGTAATGTCCAGGTGTAATAAAAAATGTGACTCAGGCTACTGGAGGAAGGCAGCAGAGTGGCATCTGAAGGGATGCTATGACTGTATCGCCTGCCCTGAGGACCACTTCTCCAACGACACAGATATACACACCTTCAAGACCACTCACACATACATAAACATGAGTGAAATGGTCCACGGTTTTACACTGACACCTAATATGTGTGGCCCATATGTACAATACCAGTCAAAAGTTTGGACACACCAACTTTTTCAAGGGTTTTCCTTTATTTGTATTATTTTCTACATTGTAGAATAATAGTGAAGACATCAAAACTATGAAACAACACATATGGAATCATGTAGTAACCAAAAAAGCCATATATTTTAAATTTGAGATTCTTCAAAGTAGCCACACTTTGCCTTGATGACAGCTTTGCACACTTCTCAAGACATCAGTCAGGAAGTTAAAGCTTGGTCGCAAATGGGTCTTCCAAATGGACAATGACCCCAAGCATACTTCCAAAGTTGTGGCAAAATGGCTTAAGGACAACAAAGTCAAGGTTTAGGAGTGGCCATCACAAAGCCCTGACCACAATCCTATAGAAATGTGTGGGCAGAACTGAAAAGGCATGTGCGAGCAAGGAGGCCTACAAACCTGATTCAGTTACACCAGTTCTATCAGGAGGAATGGGCCAAAACATTTTACCCAAGTTAAACAATTTAAAGGCAATGCTACCAAATACTAATTGAATGTATGTAAACTTCTGACCCACTGGGAATGTGATGAAAGAAATAAAAGCTGAAATAAATAATTCTCTCTACTATTATTCTGACTTTTCACATTCTTAAAATAAAGTGGTGATCCTAACTGACCTAAGACAGGGAATTTTTACTAGGATTAAATGTCAGGAATTGTAAAAAACTGAGTTTAAATGTATTTGGCAATTGTATACTTCAACTGTATATGATCGTGCTGGTGAACGGTAGCTGACAGTGACAATTTCTACTCTTGCCGAGGTCTTCTCTGTTGCTAATTAGCATTTTGAATTTAAATTGAGGCAACTATATTGACAAAATTCATCTTGTCCAACAGAGAATTACATGGTATCAAAACATCACGCCAGGGTAAGCCTACACGAATCACAGACCTTATATGATGCAGTTCTAAAATCCCAGACGCAAAAATGAACGGTGAAAAAACTATTGGAACTGTTGTCCAGGTTTTACCACTAGGTTTAATTGGTATAATGACGAGTCCACTGTGCCAAACTATTGTGGTGTTGAAAATGCAAACCATGATATTGAAGTGCCCAAAGTTGGTATGTTTTGTTTATTGGTTGTGTGATGTATTGGTGGATAATTTGTTGCATATCATTTGTTGCATACAGTGCATTCGGAAAGTTGAGATGAGGAGGAAAATTATTTAAGATACTGTTTGAAGGTAGGGTTTCAGATATTTTCGGAAGATGGGCAGGGACTCTGCTGGCATAGCTTCAGCGAAAGCTGATTCCACCATTGGGGTGCCAGGACAGAGAAGAGCTTGGGACTGGGCTGAGCAGGAGCTGCCCTCCCGTAGGGGTGGGAGGGCCAAGAGACCTGATGTGGCAGAACGGAGTGCTCAAGTTGGGGTGAAGGGTTTGAGCATAGCCTCAAGGTAGGTTTAGGGGAAGCTCTCGGTGAACTGTGGGGGGATCTTGGATGGTTGGTGGCCTGGCGGTTGGGAGCTTGGGCTGGTGGCTGACAGGTCGCTGGTTCGGTCCCTGTTTTGACTTGGTGGGAGATCTGTCGACGTGCCCTTGGGCTCCTGCGGGTCGCTCTGGACGGGAGACGGTCAGATGACTGAATGTAATGTAAATGTTGAGCAGCTTCACTGGAGGTAGATTGTATGTTTTAATATTCAATAAAAAAGAAGTTGCAGTAGTCCAGACGGGAGAGGACAAGTGCCTGATTTAGGACCTGTGCCTCTTCCTGTGTGAGGTAGGGTCATACTCTACGGATGTTGTAGAGCATGAACCTGCAGGAGCGGGTCACTGCTTGATGTTTGCAGAGAATGACAGGGTGTTGTCCAGAGTAAGGCCAAGATTATTTGCACTCTGAGAGGGCGACACTGTGGAGTTGTCAACCATGATGGAGAGGTAGACCTTCCCCGGAAGGAAGGGCAGTTCCATCTTGCCGAGGTTGATCTTGAGGTTGTCGGCCGACATCCAAGTTGAGACATATGCCAGGCACGCAGAGATGCATGTCGCCATCTAGTTGAGTGTCATCTGCATAGCAATGATAGGAGAGACCATGCGAGGATATGAAGGAGCCGAGTGACATAGTGTATAGAGAGAAGAGGAGAGGGCCTAGAACCAAGCTCTGGGAGACACCAGTAGTGAGAGTATGTGGTGTAGACACAGATTCTCTCTATGTCACCTGGTAGTAGTGGCCTGCCAAGTAGGATGCAATCCAAGAGTGTGCAGACTGCTCTGATGCTCTGAGCAAGGGTGTTCAAAATCAACCTGGACTCAGATCTAGACTTAACATTGTAAATATAAATCCGGGACACTCCAATTAGTATGATATGCTACATTTTGTATGGTATGTATTACTTTGTGATGTCCATCATACATTTTGTATGATATGTTACGAATTGCAATTTGTTGTGGCTAATGTTACCTACAGTAGGTGGCTAGGTGTCTAATGCTAATGTTAGCTAAGTGGCTAATGTTAGCTAGGCTAGGGGTTAGGGGAAAGGTTAGGGTTAAGGTTAGAGTTAGTAGAAGAGTTAGCTAACATGCCAAGTAGTTGCAAAGTAGCTATTAAGTAGTAAGTAGTTGCAAAGTTGCTAATTAGCAAAAATGCTAAAGTTGTCCGTGATGAGATTCGAACACACATCCTTTAGGTTCCTAGACATTCACGTTTTATGCATACACATTAAAACCAGCATTGATAGCACTGACATCATCGACGTATTCCTATGGTGCATGAAGCCGGAAGTATTTGAATTTGAAGCGTGCCATATTGCTGAATGGAGCTGTATGGCACCAAAAAAATGCTAAGGATCATGGAGAAAGTGGCCGTAATTAGCAAAGGATCATGGTTGATTTAGTCATTCTTATCCTGACTGAGAGAGTCAACCCAATGCTGCTAGATGATAAACAGTCTAGAACCCACCTTCTCTGTCGAGAACGTGCAAGCTATCTATTTATACAGTAAAACAGTTGGTGTCTGTGTCTACAAAAGGTTCCTGCAATGCCATAAAATGTGGAGCATTGGAACAGCTAAGTTTAGAACTGCGCTACTAGACTGTAGGCTTCTAGATGTGCTAGAGCAGGACTATAAGTTCTATTTAAACCTCCTTTCTATAAACGCATTATTACTTTGTCATGAAAAACGAAGACGACTAAATTAAATTAGCTAAGTAGATCAGGTCTGCCCATAACCTGCATAATCATGCAATAACCTGATGCTGTTAAACCTTTGCAGCAGAAGGTTCATAAAAAGTTAATGGGCTAACATCACAACAACTGATCACAACTCGGTTAGGCTAGATGAGAAAAAAAGTGGACTATATATAAATTATACAATTATTTTATCTCAATTCTGTATTTGTATATCATTGTACGTATAATTTGTGCAACTGCATAATTTTTTCATGATAACAAATAACCTCAGACATACCACCTAGTTTGGAATAAAACATGTATCCAATTATAATTGCATGCTCCCTAAAGACAGCAAGCAATGTAGATGTAGAAGCACTCTGACTAGGAAAAACTAGAAAGGCAGGAACTTAGGAAGAAACCTAGAGAGGAACCAGGCTCTGAGGAGTGGCCAGTCCTTTCCAGGCTGTGCCGGGTGGAGATTATAACAATTCATGGCCATTACCAGATTGTTCTTCAAGATGTTCAAACATTCATAGATGACCAGCAGGGTCAAATAATAATCACAGTGGTTGTAGAGAGTGCAACAGGTCAGGACCTCACGAGTAGATGTCAGTTGGCTTCTCATAGCTGAGCGAGAGAGAGAGAGAGAGAGAGAGAGAGAGAGAGAGAGAGAGAGAGAGAGAGAGAGAGAGAGAGAGAGAGAGAGAGAGAGAGAGAGAGAGAGAGAGAGAGCGAGCTGGAGTGAGAGCGAGTGTCGAAAACAGCAGGTCCGGTACAAGGTATCACGTCCGGTGAACAGGTCAGGGTTCCATAGCCGCAGGCAGAACAGTTCTACTGGAAACAGCCAGGAGTCATCAGGCCAGGTAGTACTGAGGCATGGTCCTAGGGGTCAGGTCCTAGGGGAGAGAATTAGAGGGAGCATAGTTAAATTCACACATGACACCAGATAAGACAGGAGAATTACACCAGATATAACAGACTGACCCTAGCCTACCGGCACATAGACTAAGGCAGCATAGATACTGAAGGCTGAGACAGGGGCCCTGTCTGACGGTACCCCCGGACCGGGCAACCAGGCAGGATATAATCCCACCCACCTTGCCAAAGCACAGCACCCACACCACTAGAGGGATATCAACAGACCACCAACTTACTACCCTGAGACAAGGCTGAGTATAGCCCACAAAGATCTCCTCCACCGCACGAGCGGACAGGAAGATCACGTCTGTGACTCAACCCCCTCAAGTGACACACCCCTCCTAGGGACGGCATGGAAGAGCACTAGTGAGCCAGTGACTCAGCCCCCGTATTAGGGTCAGAGGCAGAAAAACCCGGTGGAGAGAGGGGAGCCGGCCAGGCAGAGACAACATTCCGAGTCGAAAACAGCAGGTCCGGGACGAGGTAGCATATCCGGAGTCTTCAGTAAAGACTTAAAGGTTGAGGCCGAGTAAAAAATGTAATACAAATTTAGCTCTATAGGAAAAAGCCCTGCCTCCAGCTGTTTGCTTAGAAATTCTAAGGACAATAAGGAGGCCTGCGTCTTGAGAGCGTAGCGTATGTGTAGGTATGTACGTCAGGACCAAATCGGAGCGATAGGTAGGAGCAAGCCCATGTAATGCTTTGTAGGTTAGCAGTAAAATCTTGAAATCAGCCCTAGCCTTAACAGGAAGCCAGTGTAGAGAGGCTAGCATGGGAGTGATCACATTTTGGGGTTCTAGTCAAGATTCTAGCAGTCTTGTTTAGCAATGACTAAAGTAAAAGTCAGTCACCCAGTAAAATTCTACTTGAGTAAAAGTCAACAAGTATTTTTTTTTAAATATACTTAAGTATTACAAGTAAATGTAAAAGTAGAAAACAGAAAACCAGACGGCACCATTGTCTTTTTTTCTTTAATTTACGGAAAGCCAGGGGCACACTACAACACTAAGACATCATTTACAAATGAAGCATGTATGTTTAGTGAGTCCGCCAGATCAGAGGCAGTAAGGATGACCAGGGATGTTCTCTTGGTAAGTGTGAGAATTGGACTATTTTCCTGTCCTGCTAAGCATTCAAAATGTAACGAGTACTTTTGGGTATCAAGGAAAATGTATGGCGTAAAAAGTAAAAAGTACAATAAAAAGTAAAAGTTGTCAAAAATATAAATAGTAAAGTAAAGTACAGATACCCCAAAAAACTACTTACAGTAAGTTGTACTTTAAAGTATTTTTTACATACATACTTTACACCAGTGCCTACATCTAGTGGAATGCCTTCCCAAAAGAGTGGAGGCTGTTACAGCAGCAAAGGGGGGACCAACTCCATATTAATGCCCATGATTTTGGATAGAGATGTTCGACGAGCAGGTGTCCACACACTTTTGGTCATGTAGTGTATGGGGCTCCCCAGAACTGAGGTGATGGCATAGGGGAGTAGATCCCTAAATGTATTGCTGTACCATCCAACAGAGTTTACCACAGGCCCTTCCAATGCTCTTGAAAATGCATTCTTTCTTTCCCTTTTCATGGAGCTTAGCATGTATCTGATATCAATAGATTGGCCTTTGCTCTCACTTATTTAATAGAGCTCAATCAGTGAATCTTTACAGTGAGGGAGGAGAGAAGAAGGGTTTACGGGCCTCCTGCGACAACTCTAATAGACAAACTTGCCGGGCTTGCCTTAGCATAGATTATTTTCCGAAGACTTGCCTATAAGGACTGCCTCGGCTAAAGATGATCCAACACCAAGACAATTTTGTCAAAAAGTGCCTTTATAGCATAACGTGGTTTAGAACTGATATGTTAAAGACCTCCACCCCAGAGTGCATTTCCTGTTTGCTCTTGATATCCAGGATACCTGAATAGACAGCATTTTGTTTCTCTGACCGACAGAGGGCACTCTTGTTGCACACTAAATCAGGGTCTTTCAAATCTGGACGTCAAGGTCCGCAGTACTACTGCTTCTCATCCTTTCACTCTAATATTTACCTGAGAACCCCAGAACTAGACTGAAAAACCTTTCTTCTACAGCAACCTTACATTTGAAACCCAAAGCACAATATTTCAAATGTAGAAAATCTTACCATAGTGCACCTGTGATTGATTATTTATTACATCATTGTTACTATAGTTAAGAAGCATAACTTGCCCGTTTAAAAGTATTGTGCATAGGATAGGAATGATACTGTGAAGATTTTCTTCATACTGTAGGTACTGTAAATGGAAATCACGTTTTAACATTTTAAAGGACCTTTTATTTAGTTGACTGAATCATGTTTTACAAATGTTTTATATTAAGCTGATATTGAACATAATATTGATTTTAAATTGTTATCAGACTTTTGATCTTGACAGAATCTATCAAGAATTGACAGATGACAATTGATCATAAATGAGAGTATTTGTGTGCATATACAGCGGGTGAAATAAGTATTGAACACGTCACCATTTTTCTCAGTAAATATATTTCCAAAGGTGCTATTGACATGAAATTTTAACAACCCAAGTAATCCATACATACAAAACAAATAAGTTCAGAAATTAAGTTATGTGTAATAATGTGAAATGACACAGGGAAAAAGTATTGAACACACTTACTGATATTTATTTAATACTTTGTTCAAAAGCCTTTGTTGGTAATGACAGCTTCAAGACGCCTCCTGTATGGAGAAACTAGTCGCATGCATTGCTCTGGTGTGATTTTGGCCCATTCTTCCACACAAACAGTCTTAAAATCTTGAAGGTTCCGTGGGCCTCTTCTATGAATCTTGATCTTCAGTTCTTTCCATAGATTTTCAATGGGATTTAAGTCAGGTGATTGGCTGGGCCATTCTAGCAGCTTTATTTTCTTTCTTTGAAACCAATTGAGAGTTTCCTTGGCTGTGTGTTTAGGATCATTGTCTTGCTGAAATGTCCACCCTTGTTTCATCTTCTTCATCCTGGTAGATGGCAGCAGAGTTTTGACAAGAATGTCTCGGTAAATTTGCCCATTCATCCTTCCTTCAATTATGTGAAGTTTGCCAGTACCATTTGCTGAAAAGCAGGCCCACACCATGATGTTCCCACCTCCAAACTTCACTGTTGGTATGGTGTTTTTAGGGTGATGTGCAGTGCCATTTCTCCTCCAAACATGGTGTGTATGGTGGAGTGCATTACTTACTGTTTTCTTTGAGACAACAGTACCTGCTAATTGCAGGTCTTTTTGAAGCTCTCCACATGTGGTCCTTGGCTCTTGGACAACTCTTCTGATTATTCTTTTCACTCCAATCTTGCGAGGAGCACCTGGTCGAGGCAAATTTATGGTGAAATGATTGTCTTTCCACTTCCGTATTATGGCCCCAACAGTGCTCACTGGAACATTCAGAAGCTTAGAAATGCGCCTATAACCAATGCCATCATTATGTTTTGCAACAATTAGGTTGCGAAGGTCTTGAGACAGCTCTTTGCTTTTACCCATCATGAGATGTGTCTTGTGTGACACCTTGGCAATGAGACCTTTTTGTAGGCCATCAGTTGGGACTGAACCAGCTGATATTAATTTGCACTGACAGGGGGCTGCTTTTTAATTACTGATAGTTTTCAGCTGTTGTCTTGGCTTTCCATGCCTTTTTGCACCTCCCTTTCATCATGTGTTCAATACTTTTTCCCTGTGTCATTTCACATTATTACACATAACTTAATTTCTGAACTTATTTGTTTTGGTTTCTTTGTATGTATGGATTACTTGGGTTGTTACCAACATCTGGTGAAAATGTCATGTCAATAGCACCTTTGGAAATATATTTACTGAGAAAAATGGTGACGTGTTCAATACTTATTTCACCCGCTGTAAACTTTATGGAATTTTTCAGTGTTAAATAGATTACTTTTAACTCTTTGAAATGTCAAATGGTTAATACATTATGAGCTTTTGTTGATAATTGAAGAGTTTATTTCCAAAATGCAATATCCACCAATTTTTCACATTGATGTTTTTTCATCAGAAATGATTGCTTTTGGGTTCCTTCATGAGTGTGTAAAATATAATTGTTCGCATCCTGTATACACTAAGGATACCAAACACTAGGAACACCTTCCTAATACTGTGATATGTGGTTGTCTCACCTAGCTATCTTAAGATGAATGAACTTACTGTAAGTCACTCTGGATAAGAGCATCTGCTAAATTACTAAAATGTAAAATGTGAATGTTTTACATACAGATCTCATATAACTGTATTATTTTTTAAATTAAATATTGATGTCACATGTATCGTTTGTACATTTCTTTATAAAAAATGTAGTTATTTGTTACCTAGCAGTACTACTTATTTCTCTAAGAGTGAGGCGGATATATAGCATTTTTAAATGAAACCATCGAGTGATTTTCAACAAATGTATTTCATTGAACAACCCCATGCCATTATTAGATAGTGAAAAAAATGATCTTTCATTATTTCATTAAACAATAAAAGTTAATTTAACAACATTTCTGAAAATGGATATGTAGCGTTTCGGAATAAAACTTTACTGTGAGTAAGTATCTATAACCATAGGGGGCACTGCATGACATATTAGTATTTAGCATTAGCTTGAACAGTGTCTTGTACAGGACTTTTCTTTCTTTGTTTCCTTTGCTTTCTGCTCTCTCAGTTTTCAAAAGGCCTCTTCTAGGTCTTATGTTTTTTTAGAACAAGCGATTAGCCAAGTAGGGTTAATGAAGTGCTAAGCATTCCAGATATCTGGGTGGAGGCTTTTCACAGAGCAGAAAGAGAAGGTTTTGTTATTGGATTAGGATCAGTGTAAGTTCACCTTTGGGGGAATGAATGGAACATATCAGGAACAGTAGCGAGCTGCAGAAGTGGGTCTTATTGGCTTACTACAAATTAGTACTTCTTGGGTTTGTAGTTTCACCACTGACACACTTTGTTACACCCCTTCAAATTAGTGGATTTGTCTGTTTCAGCCACAACCGTTGCTGACAGGTGTATAAAATCGAGCACACAGCCAAGCTATCTCCATAGACAAATATTGGCAGTAGAATGGCCCATACTGAAGAGTTGTGACTTTCAACGTGGCACTGTCATAGGATGCCACCTTTCCAACAAGTCAGATCGTAAAATTTCTGCCCTGCTAGAGCTGCCCCAGTAAACTGTTAGTGGTTATTGTGCAGTGGAAACGTCTAGGAGCAACAACGGCTCAGCCGCAAAGTGGTAGGCCACACAAGCTCACAGAATGGGACCGGCCAGTGCTGAAGCGTGTAGTGCATAAAAATAGTCTGTCCTCACCACTCACAGTTGCAACATCAGCACAAGATCTGTTCGTCGGGAGCTTCATGAAATGGGTTTCCATGGCCGAGCAGCCGCACACAAGAATAAGATCACCATGCGCAATGCCAAGCGTCGGCTTGAGCAGTGTAAAGCTCACCACCATTGGTCTCTGTAGTGATGAATCACGCTACACCATCTGACAGTCTGATGGATGAATATAGGTTTGGGGGATGCCAGGAGAACACTACCTGCCCGAATGCATAATGCCAACTGTAAAGTGTGGTAGAGGAATAAGGGTCTGGGGCACAAGAGGTTGGTAACACCTTAATTGGGGAGAACGGGCTTGTGGTAAATGCTGGAGCGGAATAGGTGGAATGGTATCAAATACAACATGGGTTCCATGTGTTTGATGCCATTCTATTCACTCTGTTCCAGACATTATTATGAGCCGTCCTCCCCTCAGCAGCCTCCACTAGTCTGGGGCTGTTTTTCATTGTTCGGTCTAGGCCCCTTAGTTCCAGTGAAGGGAAATCTTAACACTACAGCATACAATAACATTCTAGACATTTCTGTGCTTCCAACATTGTGGCAACAGTTTGGGGAAGGCCCTTTCCTGTTTCAGCATGATAATACCCCCGTGCACAAAGTGAGGTCCATACAGAAATGTTTTTGGGAGATTTGTGTGGAAGAACTTAATAATTTCATAAAATGTGGGAAGCATTGGAGTCAACATGGGCTAGTATCCCTGTGGAACGCTTTCGACACCTTGTAGAGTCCATGCCCCAATGAAATTAGGTTGTTTTGAGGGCAAAAGGATGCAACTCAATATTAGGAAGTTGTTCCTTATGCTTGGTATACTCAGTGTATTTGTGTGTGTGTGAGTGTGTGTGTGATTGCTGTTGAGCAGAGGGAAGAGCACCGGTTTGTTGCCAGCTCAACAGAGCAGAAATAATCTGGAGTTAGGTGCAAAGGAGCCTGGGAACCTGCCTACTCCATACCCAGCAGTCGAGAAGCAGTTCAAACCTCACCCCAACCTGATCAGCAGTCAGACGTGAAACAGTGGATCGGTTCTGACCCAATTGGTTTTGGGCTGCAGTGGAGGGGTGTGAGAAAATTTGTGACAGTTTCAATAAATTAGCCGATCATAATGAAGTGGGATATGGACCAACGCACTGAGTCAAAAGACTGCTACACCCACACACAATCCCTTTAGAAATGAAGAAAAGGAAGCCATAGACTTATTGAGTATTGAGACACAGCCCATTGCTGTGTTGATATGTAGGTGTTGGGCAAGGCAGTATCATTCACCATGTAAAGGGGATCACGGATCAGTTGAGACTCGGCTACGTTCCTAGTGTGGATCATGACATTTATCCACTGCTAATCCAGACCACTTCTGCAAGGAGTGTGTGTATGCACGTACGTGTAAGCATGTGTGCGTGCATTCACACATTATGAACGTGTGTGTGTGTGTGAGAGAAACCCATCGAACCCAGGGATCTCACCACATTCTTGGCATTGTGTCTCAGTGCTTCATTACACCACAGATCATTCTTTATTAAGTAATCTCTCTCCCTCTTTCTCTTTTCTTGATCTTTCTGTCTACTCTCAGCAAAGAACGTACCCATGGCCTATCGCAAGATTAAGGGGTGGTGTGTGTATGTGTGTGGTGTGTTGAATGGGTATTAACCAATTATGTATATAAACAATGCTATGCATTGGCCATTAAGAGGCTATGAAGCCACCGGTTGGCCATATTGGCACACCCCAGTAGGAGCAGTCCTCCATAGGAATTAATGGAATTCTACAGTATTTCAATTACATTTTTCAAGGACAAAAAACTTTAATGAAAATCTTTCGATATATTTGTTCATTTTTCATTTGTATTTTTAGCTCACTTAATATAATTAAAAGCATGCATTAAGGTGTCTGTAATAGAATAAACGTGTCAAAACGAATACATTTCCATAGCTTCTAAAAATCTTTTTTTACAATGGAGGAGTACCAAGATGGCTGTGTGGTGGTTTCAATACAGCCCCCTGTCAGTCATCCAGGGTTTAAACACATCATTGGTATAGATCATGTTTGAGTTCCATGGGGAAGTCACTCTTCCTCCATGTCACTGCCATGATCGATGGATCTGACCTCTGACCCTGTCAGTTTGTATTAAAACTTAGTTCCAGCCAATCAGGTGTTTGCGTGGCCCAATGCCAACCAATCAGATACTAAAGAGCAGGATTCCCCTGTGATTTTATTTGGCCCTCCAAGTTTTCTGAGCAATTGTTTTAATTGTTGGACATAAAATAATGTGAAAACACCAGCAAATCAGCTCTGTGATTTTAATTTTGCAAATCTGTTCCAAGGTATTCCCACGCATAATAGAAAGATATATGTGAACGTATACAAGTGTAAGCAAGGTTTAAAATTATAATGTTTCAGTCAAATGTTATATCTGTTTGGACTTCTTGCAGTCAAATTGTAGTCTAAAAAATGATTTGCAATTATGTTACGGCCCCCTGACCATCCGCTCAAGAAAAAAACGTCCCGCAGCTTAATATAGTTGATGATCCCTGCTATGGAGGGATCGTATTCCAGGCCGTTCCCACCTTTTGTCCCACAGGATTAGTTCCTTGGCAACGCTGGTCGCCTGGGACGTGAGGTTCCCAGAGGAGTGGAACCACAGCCACAAACTCCAACCTCAGGGGGGTGGGGGGTGCCAAAGGGAGACATATGTTGAAAGTGTTTGAGCATTAGTGTGTTTCAGTATGACTGTGTCTGAGTACATGCTTATGTGCATGTACAGTATGCAGAATGTGAACATGAGCTGCGCCTGGGTATATGTTTGTGTATGTGTATGTGAGAGAGTGTGTATGCACAGGAAAAGTCACACCACTCTGTCTCTTTGTGTTCTCTGGCTGCAGTCAGGGCCAGGGGGAAGACAGGGGAGGGGAGGGGAGGGGGGTAGGATGAAGGAGGTAGGATGAGTGAGTGGGCTGAAGTCTCCAGTCTCCACTGAGGCAGTAGCATTTGATTCCGGACCACATCAATTACACCAAACGAACAGAACCCAGGAAACGGTAGGGATCTTGTGACCCGACGGAAGGCATGGGTATAGCCAGCCAGGACAGAAAAGGAAGAGAATACAGAGCAGGATTTATGCACGCAGTGTTACCTACTGGGCCTTAAAGCAGGGTTACCTACTGGGCCTTAAAGCAGGGTTACCTACTGGGCCTTAAAGCAGGGTTACCTACTGGGCCTTAAAGCAGGGTTTTTTGACTATGTTTGTTTGTTTACTGTGTAACTCTGTGTTGTTGTTTTTGTCACACTGCTTTGCTTTGTCTTGGCCAGGTCGCAGTTGCAAATGAGAACTTGTTCTCAACTGACCTACCTGGTTAAATAAATGTGAAATAAAAAATAAATAAAAAAGGGTTACCTACTGGGCCTTAAAGCAGGGTTACCTACTGGGCCTTAAAGTAGGGTTACCTACTGGGCCTTAAAGCAGGGTTACCTACTGGGCCTTAAAGTAGGGTTACCTACTGGGCCTTAAAGCAGGGTTACCTACTGGGCCTTAAAGCAGGGTTACCTACTGGGCCTTAAAGCAGGGTTACCTACTGGGCCTTAAAGCAGAAGTGCACAAGTTTGAATTGGTGGGACTAAGCCCCCTTCAGCCCCCTCGTGGAACTGGGTATGTCATAAAGTAGAGAATCTTGCAACATGGTGCCAGTGCTCTGATAGGGTATTGTGTAAAACACTGAATGTGAAGATTATCTGCACTGTGTGTTTGTTCGCTAGTTAGCCAGAGAGTTTTAACGGAATCATCTCATTCATTTTTTTTAAATAAATCAAGTACAGCAAGTTTATACAGGAAACCATAGTGGTAGCATCAGCTGATATTGCACCAATTAGAGCTATCACACTACCTTAATATGGCAGTCTATTAGTCGACCAGGTTTGCACACACGGCTGCAATCCGCAATGTCCAGTATGCGCTGGTGTTCTTGGTGCCATGCTGTTACATGCGTTACTCACTATGCATGTCTGTTTTCTGCTTTTCCACCACCCACCCCAGCCTCCACCTGCTTGGGCTCTGCTTTGTTCAGTCAGGGGGATTGGTATAGATTTGTATAGCATACCTTGTTCTCTGCCTGTTATTATTGTGTTTTACATGATGTGTGCTCTGGCAGTGAGCTACCCTGAAGGAGCAGAGCCTAGCACCAAGACTAGTGTACTGCATGTAAACGAATACTTGGCGTTTCCTGTCTGAATATGCCAACATTCCATTCAAACAATACAATCAATCCACAGCCATACACTGTCTGAAACCAGTTGATGATAGGACATAGACAAGATGTAAATGCAACAAGCACTGATATAGTATCATATAATAACACTCACAGCTTTCCAAGAAAACAAAAATGTATACATTTATGGTCTGTTTACATATATTTTAGAGACTATTTATACAGAAAATTGGTATAAAACCCGTATTATATGACAATATTTTAGGTTGACAATAATTCTATTACACAATTTCTGATATATCACATGCCTTACTTTTATTTTTCTGCATAAGTAAAAGTAGGAAATTATCACCTATGCTTCTACTGCCATTCATTCTAATTAGACTGGTTTGGATTTCTCCCTGACCACAATGGCTGCCATTTTCTGACCATTCTTGAACTTTAAAGGGATAGCAATTAGGATCTCTATGACGACTGCTTTGTACACTGTCTGAAACAGGGCCTCTTTTTGGAATAGGCCAGCAGTTGCTATGACTACACGTAACTAAAGAGACTTGTTTACATTGGCAACTGGACATGCTTAGCAGCTGGCCCCACGTAAACTTGCAAACGTTTTGCCTTCTTTATTTTATACAAATAAAAGTATTTACTTTTCAGTGATATAGACTTTATATATTCAATGGACTCCCAGGCGTAATACTACTCTCTGGACCTAATTTCTGGCAACGGTTTAACTTTGAGCAGTGAGCAAAAAGCTGCCCTGCAGACTTCCCTGGTCAACTTGAGGAGGAACTAGCTACAAATTCAACCATGTCCTATTTTGGGGCAAGATTTTGGGCATACAGGGTGACTATTTCATTGCACAAGGCGTTTCAGAGGATAAGATGAATGATAGAAAGAGCCTTTACAGGTAAGGGGTGCAAAGGAAATAGTTTAGAATCTTTTTCACCACAATATTTATAGCTATCTTGCTTTTAGCAAGTAACTCTTGTAGCTTTGGAGTTGTGAACCCTTCTCTTAATCAGATATCCTCTCCCCACTCCAGTTTCAACAGTGTGGACTGGCACCCAGTTCCCCCTGCCACACTGAGGCATCAAAAGGTTGCTTCGTGGAAGACCCCTCACATAAGTATGAGCACACAGAGACAAGGGGAGGGGGACGGCGCAATGGAGGAGGATGTCATGGTGGGGATAAGTGTGACAAATGATGTTGTTTAAATGTTGAACTAGGCTAATGGTGTTTTGCTTACTACTAAGTGGTGAATGTGCAGTGACTTGATGCAGATGACCGTCGTGAATGTGTGTGGTATTATTGCAGAGTGATGAGTAATGGATGTTGTGACGGATGTTTGGTAATGGTTGTTGTTTGGTTTGGGTTGCAGATCAAGGTGAATGTGGAGAAGAGGCTTCCCACCACTGTCCACACCATTGATAAGGAGATGTCTGTGGTCCCGAACGGCGCCTTCATTAAGAGTCCCCACGGCCTTGTGCAGACCATCCGCAGCTTTGAGGGTAAAGCTACTGTTCAAAGTAATTAATGAAATGGATGGCTCCACGTAGAGAGTGTGGTGGTGGTTACCAGGTGAGAATGTGGTCTGTCCTGGACCCTCTGAGTGAGGATATGGGAGGGGTTTCCTTCCCACAAATTGTCTGTCTTTAGAAATAGATCCAGTTCCTTGAGTTCCTTGAAAAGCCCTTCAAAAATAATCTTTGTGGGAGACAAAATGTTATATGAACATGAGGTTACTTCTGTTGGACATGCTCTGGTGTCCATGCACTATTATACCAAACTAGCCTTGTTATTGGAGCTGACAATGATTTGGGTTGGCATTTGAGTGCCCAGTCTTTCTGTGAGGAAACTATCAAGGCATCCTATTCTAGATCTTGTTCTGCTCTGTAAAGCTGGCAGTTTGGGCTAACCCGTCATATGTAGTCCCGTGTAGCTCAGCTGGTAGAGCATGGAGCTTGCAACGCCAGGGTTGTGGGTTTGATTCCCATGAGGGACTAGTATGAAAATGTATATAAGTTGCTCTAGATAAGAGTGTCTGCTAAATGATGTAAAATATAAAACAGCTGTGGGTCAGTAGGGAGGATGTGAGCAAGGCTGAATGGATAAACTCATGAGTCTGCAAAATGGTAAACGGCTGCCTTGCTCTGCTGATCATGGATCTTCACCAGATGGAATACAGATTCTAGAACACGGTTAAATAATTCCCTGGGTAGTATTCAAACTGCTCTTCAGTGCCCAATCTGGGACGGAATTCACAGAAAGCTGGCAGCCTTTTCCTTTAAATAGTTATATTGCAAAATTCCAGGCCAAGCCTTGGGCCCACCACCCACTGTTAGTCTAGCCTTGAGATTTTGAAATTGCAGACAATATTATTTACAGTCACCATATGTTTCACAAGGGAAGCCAACAGGATTCAATCAGAAGCCAAAACAGCGGGCCAGGGATAAATGTAATACAGTACTATATCTGGATGTAGTTAGTCTAAACATGTATGGAAATGTGTTTGTGGCGTGCTCAACAGGATGATTGCCATGGACAAGTGATAATAATGTGTGTGTGTGTCCAGAGCCTGTGTCTAAAACATCTCATAGCTGTTATTTTAACAGGGATGAGCATCTCTGTGATGTGTCAATGTGGTTGTGTGTGTGTGTGTGTGTGTGTGTGTGTGTGTGTGTGTGTGTGTGTGTGTGTGTGTGCAGTGGCGATTTTAGCATGTCAATCTTGATGGGGCAAATCCCCCAAAATGTTTTATGCATGCCAGCAAAGCCACTACACAACACAACACTAAACAATACATTAACTGGACTATACGGTGCCCACAAACTGTTAGGATCTACATAAAGCTGTCCCAACAGCAGAGTCCCAACAACAGTCCCAACACCTTACCACTGTTACTCCTGGCTATCAGATGAGCCTTGTCTGGCAGCGAAACAGTTCATTCAGCTTCATTTACTGCCTTTTAAAAAAACATAGCTGATATGGCTGACTTGCTTAAACAAATGTGGTTTCTACTGACAAGTGAGATGTACAAACTATGGCATAGGAGGACAACGGATAAGAGGCCATCTGTAATTTCGATTAAGACATTAATGAGCGAGCGACGATGGACATAGTCAATATAACTATTTGTTCATCACTTTACAGTGAACATGGGCCGTTCTTACAGTATTCTCCCTGTACACCAACTCAGAACCGTAGCATAAATAAAGGGGGCATATAGGTAGACAATAAAAGCTCTTACAATATCAATGATTTCTAAAACAGGCTAAAGGCTACATGTGCACCACCAAGTCAGAACAGTAGATTCAATTATGAAGGGAAAAGGTACCAAATTATTAGGGTGAGGCACATGGGCTACTAATAGCTTACTACACAACATACACTTAGTATTATTTCTTAGCTAGTGTATACAGTACATATCTCCCTGGCATATTACATAATTTATGCAGCAGCATACACAACATTTTTGGATTCACCTTGCTGTGCCATGCTCATTTGAACAGGAAAGTGGCGCGGCGTTTCCAGCTACAATAGTCATTTACAACGTCACACTGTATTTCTGATCAATTTGATATTATTTTAATAGCTTTTCTTTCAAAAAACAAGGACATTTCTAAGTGACCAAATTGTATCCCTGCAAGTAGGCGACACAATTAACATTCTGTATAATGACATTTCATACTTCACTGTGGTAAAGGAGCATAAATACCTGTCATGTTGATATGCCTTTCAGATTCATGTCATATAATTGGTTTCCCATTCATCTCCAGCGATCATAAGGTTAAATAGATCTAAAACATTTATTTTTATCCTAAAAAACTCTCTAATCCTTGACGATGACAAGGATACCCATAACATGATGCAGCCACCACCATGCTGAAAATATGAAGAGTGTCACTTAGTGATCTGTTGTGTTGGATTTGCCCCAAATATAATATAATTATTTGTTCTCTTTTTAGGCCTTATTAATAATGAATCCATGCTCAGCCATAATGCAATTTACAGTAGGCCTTGCCTCTATATCAGTGTGAATGCTATTGAAGCCATGCAATTACTTAGAATAATGTGGACTTCAAATGGGTTCAAGCATGTATGGTATTTAACAAACTATAACTGACTATCATTGGAATTGGAGGTGATTCCAAGCAAATACATAAAAGACTGTAAATACATAACTTGACACAACAACATATTTTGCCATGGAGCATGTTCTGATTTACCAGTGAGGGGCAGAGACTCGACACACCCACAACTTGTTAATTCATCAAAACCTAGCACTTTCGTGCCAACACCAGCAAGTGCGCCGATAATTGTGATAGTGAAAATAGCTAAAATATTTCTGACACAGCCCTGAGAATTTATAGCGCAACAGCCTGCGCTTAGATTTACCGTTGCATTAGGTTTGTTGAAATATAATCCTTTGTATTCAGGACATAAAGTGAATTTCTTTGCCACATTTTTAGCAGTTTTACTTTAGTGCCTAATTGCAAGCAGGAGGCATGTTTTTGAATATTTTTTATTCTGTACAGGCTTTCTTATTTTTACTCTGTCATTTAGGTTAGTATTGTGGAGTAACTACAATGTTGTTGATCCATCCTCAGTTTTATCCTTACCCAGACCCCAGGAAGACTAGCTTGTTTACTTTGGTGACAGCTAATGGGGATCCTTTTAACAATAAACAATAAACAGCCATTAAACTCTGTAACTGTTTTAAGGTCACCATTGGTTTCCTTCCTCTCCAACAACTGAGTTAGGAAGGACGCCTGTATCTTTGGAGTGACTGGGTATATTGATACAACATCCAAAGTTTAATTAATAACTTCACCATACTCAGAAGGATATTCAATGTCTGTTTTTTTAACCCATCTACCAATAGCACCTCTTTGCGAGGCATTGGAAAACCTCCCTGGTCTTGTGATTGAATCTGTGTTTGAAATTCACTGCTCAACAGAGATGAGGAAGTCCTTAAACAATTATGTTAAAGACTATTATTGCACACAGTGAGAACATGCAACTTATGTGACTTTTTCAGCACATTTTTACTCCTGAACTTATTTAGGCTTGCCATAACAAAGGGTTGAATACTTATTGACTTAAGACATTTAAACTTGTCATTTTTTATTAATTTCAGAATTTCTCTCAAAACATAATTCAACTTTGACATTATGGGGTATTATGTGGGGTATTAATCTATTTTAAATTCAGGCTGTAACACAGCAAAATTTGGAAAAAGTAAAGGTTTGTGAATACTTTCTGAAGGCACTGTATTTACAATCCCTTTATCCAAACAGATTGCTCATTTATGTCACTCTTATCAATTTATTAACTACAGTATGGAGAATGCTGTTATTACTTTCTGAAAAGAGAAAGTAGAGTTTTTTCCACTTGGAACAGACAGGTTTACTCAACCTTATTCATGGTGGAATCAAGGCAAGGTCATAAAACGTGTATCTGTAGATACACTGCCACACCCCCATTTCTGTGTTCTCCACCCCAAACGAGCTGGCTGGCACGTGTTTCCCTCGTGCTCAAGTTCAAAGTCAGAATGTGCAGTGTGAAAAGTGTGTGAAAAAGGAATAAGCTCCATTTACACCTGCGTATCCTGGGCCCGAAATCCCTCCCATTGGGAATAGCGGAATGAGTAACTGGAGTAATGTGAGACCTGTTCATGGTCTCGATTTATGAAGGGTCATGGATTCTGACATTTGAGGAGCAGCAGATGGTGATAAAGTCTTCATAACCCCCATCAGTGAGTGTGTAGGGTTGTGGAGCTTGCAGTTTGTGTGCAGCAGCACTGTGTGTGTGTGTGTGAGATGATTGGCATGCTGCGGCTGAGCCTGACCATCTTCAAAGCACCCATGACTGACACTTTGGATACATCTACACGGGCAACGGACTCAAGAACCTGGACCTGCCCATCATGCTTTAAAAGAGCCAGCGAGATACTGAAAATAACCATCAACTGCTCAACTGAATAAAGTAGTGTTTAATCCCCACCCATGGTGAAAGCAGCCAAAACTGAGTTATATTTATGCAAGAGACGTTTCTTTCCTGTTATTTAACGTAAATAAACAGAAACAAAAATCATTCAGTTTGTGATTTACTTCCACATGCACTTGGCTACTTATGTTAATAGGCCCAGTAAATGCTTCCTCCCACACTCATGCAAACACACAGTAAACAGATAGTGGAGGAAGACTAAGCAGATACATTTTATTTGTACATCTGGACTGTCTTGAAGTACACCGTGTCAACATACTACCTACATCGAAACAGTGTTCCACTGAACCAACTGCTCGAGGCAAATGTGGAGTTTTTCAGAGTTCATTTTCAGGGCATCTTCAAAGGCCAAATCACAGAATGGGTGTTTTCTGGGTACTGCTCCGAATGACTTGTTCCAATGGGTAACGGCCACTAAAGGACAATAAATAGGCTGGACAAATACAGATGCTCCCTCAGCTGTTCAAAAGGCTAGTTTTCAAAGTGAATGGATGAGTCCCAAATGAGGCAAGAGTTCCATTGGGATAGACAGCAAATAGAATTGCTGCACCCCATCTATGTCCCGTCCACACCGACTGCTGCTGCGTGTTGACATGCCCCCAGGTCGTCAATGTTTCAGGTAGAGGACCTTCTTGCCGTATTGTACGTTGTTTCTGAGAGCTGGGTGGCCGACAGAGATGCGATTTTTACACCACTTCAGCCCAGCCCTATAGATGGGCTTCACCGAATCAATGGACCAGCGAGTCAGGTATCTGTGTGATGAAACGACACAGGTGTGAGTTGGCCAGAGACAACGATACAGAAGGTTAGCGAAAGTCGACGCACAAGAGTTAGTGTTGAAAGGTGATGTGATGTCTAACAAGAAACAATACAGGTGTGAGGATAGATACTGAGAAACTGCAGGAGTCAAACACACACACACACACACACACTAGTTACCTGTTGAGCTGTGGCTTGGGCTTCTTTGGTACGTGTCCCTCTGGGAGAGGTGGTTTGTGATCAGGGAGAAGATCTGGAATAGAATAGAGTATGTTTACCATCTTGAAGAGAATACACTTCACAATAGTAGAGTATCCAGAGCTGACACACACACACACACACACACACACACACACACACAGAGTATCGTACCTGCTCTGTGCGCCATTTGCACACAGATGGCGATCTTGCGGTGCTCTTGGGCACAGAGACCAGTGACTCTACGAGGCAGCATTCCTCCATCAGACCTGATGAACTGACTGAGCAACAGAACATCCTGACAAAGACAAACACAGGGAATTACTGTGCGTCTGAGCTCAGGATACACAGGCACACACACACACAGGCACACACACAGATACACAGGCACACACACAGATACACAGGCACACACACAGATACACAGGTACAGGAAGCATTTACTGGGCCTATTAACATAAGTAGCCAACTCAGATGTGAGTTTATGGACCAGCGCCGATTATGTTCCTTATCATATTTCTGCTAAGCAGTTGAGGCAGAATCTACAGTTGAAGTCAGAAGTTTACATACACCTTAGCCATCACATTCCCAGTGGGTCAAACGTTTACATACACTCAATTAATATTTGGTAGCATTGCCTTTAAATTGTTGGGTTAAATGTTTCGGGTAGCCTTCCACAAGCTTCCCACAATAAGTTGGGTGAATTTTGGCCCGTTCCTCCTGACAGCACTGGTGTAACTGAGTCAGGTTTCTAGGCCTCCTTGCACGCACACGCTTTTTCAGTTCTGCCCACATATGTTCTATAGGATTGAGTTCAGGGCTTTGTGATGGCCACTCCAATACCTTGACTTTGTTGTCCTTAAGCCATTTTTCTACAACTTTGGAAGTATGCTTGGGGTCATTGTCCATTTGGAAGACCCATTTGCAACCAAGCTTTACCTTCCTGACTGATGTCTTGAGATGTTACTTCAATATATCCACATAATTTTCCTTCCTCATGATGCCATCTATTTTGTGAAGTGCACCAGTCCCTCCTGCAGCAAAGCACCCCCACAACATGATGCTGCCACCCCTGTGCATCACAGTTGGGATGGTGTTCTTCGGCTTGCATGCCTCCCCCTTTTTCCTCCAAACATAACGATGGTCATTATGGCCAAACAGTTCTATTTTTGTTTCATCAGACATTTCTCCAAAAAGTATTATCTTTGTCCCCATGTGCAGTTGTAAACTGTAGTCTGGCTTTTTTACGGTGGTCATTTCGATATAGGACTTGTTTTACTGCGGATATAGATACTTTTGTACTCGTTTCCTCCAGCATCTTCACAAGGTCCTTTGCTGTTGTTCTGGGATTGATTTGCACTTTTCGCACCAAAGTACGTTCATCTCTAGGAGACAGAACGAGTCTCCTTCCTGAGAGGTACGACGGCTGCGTGGTCCCATGGTGTTTATACTTGCATACTATTTGTACAGATTAACGTGGTACCTTCAGGCATTTGGGAATTGCGCCCAAGGATGAACCTGACTTGTGGAGGTCTACAATTCCTGATTTCTTTTGATTTTCCCATGGTGTCGAGCAAAGAGGCACTGAGTTTGAAGGTAGGCCTTGAAATAGATCCACAGGTACACCTCCAATTGACTCAAATGATGTAAATTAGCCTATCAGAAGCTTCTAAAGCCATGACATCATTTTCAGGAATTTTCCAAGCTGTTTAAAGGCCCAGTCAACTTAGTGTATGTAAACTTCTGACCCACTGGAATTGTCTGTCTGTAAACAATTGTTGGAAGAATTACTTGTGTCATGCACAAAGTAGATTTGCCAAATATATAGTTTGATAACATGAAATCTGTGGAGTGGTTGAAAAATGTGTTTTAATGACTTCAACCTAAGTGTACGTAAACTTACGACTTCTGTCAGGTGTCAGTGAAACACTTACCGTGTAGTTGTATTTGTTCTGCAGGTTCCATCGGTAGATGGGGCACTGGGCTGTGGGGTTGGGTGGCTGTGGTCCGGCTGGGGTATCCTGTGTTAACCCCTCAATCTGAGAAATAATGCGATGAAAGTCAATTACTAAATAATCACTGCACAAATACTTCCAATCCACTGTAGACATTTACTAGTTAGATAGTGTTGATAGGTAACGTTAACATGGTTTAGAGATTGTCTTAAATATCTTGGTGTGTGGATACCATAGACTAGTACTATTAAGTTAAATGCAATACATCGACATGGCTTGAGAAACGCAACATCACCACACAGAAACCACAAAACTAGTAGTGTGCAATGTAGAACCAACAGGTTAACAAGCTCGTCACTTACTATTGTTGTTTTGCCTTCTTTCTTTTCCACTACTGTAAACACAGACAAAATAACCAATGTCACAGTTAGTATAATTCCAGGCCGTCAGTCGAGCCCTGTTTCTTAACAAACCGGCAAGCTAGCTTATCTTGTGCTTCTAACGTAACGTTAGTTCGTTGAAAAAGGAAATGCATCTGCAACATGGTCGTTCAAATTATCGAATTCTTAAAATCAACTACCACAGTTGCGTCTTCAATGCCGAAAATAATCCTTATCGAAGGACAAAGCTTACTGAATGGATGCGCTACTGTTAGCAAAGCCAACGCTAGCTGTCATATGGCTACAACATGATTCAAGGATAATCTCACCATGTCGAATTCCTCTGCTTTGAATATTTCCAAAAACCGAGAGTTGAGGGCAACTGGTTATACTTTGAAAGGCACTGATTTTGCTGCTGCTACTAGCCACACATTTAACACCAGATAGCGAGGTCCAGATGGACCCCAGCACACAGCGCGCTGCCATCTTGGAATTGTGACCTTCTCTTCTTCCTGCTTCTTCTTCCTGCTTCTTCTTCTTCTATTGTCAGCCTACAGACAAAAAGTTGTAATGCTGCCAGCCTCTGTCCGGAGTGAACACAAAAAGGTCCCAACTTTATATCTGAACAAAAATATAAACGCAACATGTAAAGTGCTGGTCCCGTGGAGCTTCAGACCACTGTTTTAGGGTAAAACTAGGCTGTCCATGTATGCTATTTTTATTTAACTAGGCAAGTCAATTAAGATACAATTCTTATTTACAATGACGGCCTACACCGACCAAACGTCTCTGGGCCAATTGTGCGCCGCCCTATGGGACTCCCAATCACGGCCGATTGTGATACAGTCTGGATTCGAACCAGGTTGTTTGTAGTGACACATCTAGCACTGAGATGCAGTGTCTTAGACCACTGCACCACTTGGGAGCTCCACGTCATAAATATACTGACAAAAAATATAAATGGAACATGTAAAGTGTTGGTCCCATATTTTATGAACTGAAATAAAAGATGCCAGAAATGTTCCATACGCACAAAAAGCGTATTTCTCTAAAATGTTGTGCACAAATTTGTTTACATTCCTGTTAGTGAGAATTTCTCATTTGCCAAGATAATCCATCCACCTGACAGGTGTGGCATATCAAGAAGCTGACTAGACAGCATGATCATTACACAGGTGCACCTTGTGCTGGGGACAATAAAAGGCCACTAAAATGTGCAGTTTTGTCACACAACACAATGCCAAAGACGTCTCAAGTTTTGAGGGAGTGTGCAATTGGCATGCTGACTGCAGGAATGTCCACCAGAGCTGTTGTCAGATAATTTAATGTTAATTTCTCTACCATAAGCCGCCGCCAACGTCATCTTAGAGATGTTGGCAGTACGTCCAACCAGCCTCACAACCACAGACCACGTGTTTGGCGTTGTGTCGGCAAGCGGTTTGCCAATGTCAACGTTGTGAACAGAGTGCCCCATGGTGGCAGTGGGGTTAAGGTATAGGCAGGCATAAGCTACGTACAATGAACACAATTGCATTTTATCGATGGCAATTTGTTTCCGCATGATAATGCACATCCCAATGTCGCAAGGATCTGTACACAATTCTTGGAAGCTGAAAATGTCCCACTTGCATGTTTGGGATGCTCTGGATCAACGTGTATATCCAGCAACTTCGCACAGCCTTTGAAGAGTGGGACAACATTCCACAGGCCACAAACAATAGCCTGATCAACTCTATGCAAATGAGATGTGTCGCGCTGCATGAGGTCACATCATATACTGACTGGTTTTCTGATCCACGCCCCTACCAAGTATTTGATACACTGCCGATTTTGCAGGTTTTCCTACTTACAAAGATCCAGAAAATCACATTGTATGATTTTTAAATAATTAATTAGCATTTTATTGCATGACATAAGTATTTGATCACCTACCAACCAGTAATAATTCCGGCTCTCACAGACCTGTTAGTTTTTCTTTAAGAAGCCCTCCTGTTCTCCACTCATTACCTGTATTAACTGCACCTGTTTGAACTCGTTACCTGTATAAAAGACACCTGTCCACACACTCAATCAAACAGACTCCAACCTCTCCACAATGGCCAAGACCAGAGAGCTGTGTAAGGACATCAGGGATAAAATTGTAGACCTGCACAAGGCTGGGATGGGCTACAGGACAATAGGCAAGCAGCTTGGTGAGAAGGCAACAACTGTTGCCGCAATTATTAGAAAATGGAAGAAGTTCAAGATGACGGTCAAACTCCCTCGGTCTGGGGCACCATGCAAGATCTCACCTCGTGGAGCATCAATGATCATGAGGAAGGTGAGGGATCAGCCCAGAACTACACGGCAGGACCTGGTCAATGACCTGAAGAGAGCTGAGACCACAGTCTCAAAGAAAACCATTAGTAACACACTACGCCGTCATGGATTAAAATCCTGCAGCGCACGCAAGGTCCCCCTGCTCAAGCCAGCGCATGTCCAGGCCCGTCTGAAGTTTGCCATTGACCATCTGGATGATCCAGAGGAGGCATGGGAGAAGGTCATGTGGTCTGATGAGACAAAAATAGAGCTTTTTGGTCTAACTCCACTCGCCGTGTTTGGAGGAAGAAGAAGGATGAGTACAACCCCAAGAACACCATCCCAACCGTGAAGCATGGAGGTGGAAACATCATTCTTTGGGGATGCTTTTCTGCAAAGGGGACAGGACGACTGCACCGTATTGAGGGGAGGATGGATGGGGCCATGTATCGCGAGATCTTGGCCAACAACCTCCTTCCCTCAGTAAGAGCATTGAAGATGGGTCGTGGCTGGGTCTTCCAGCATGACAACGACCCGAAACACACAGCCAGGGCAACTAAGGAGTGGCTCCGTAAGAAGCATCTCAAGGTCCTGGAGTGGCCTAGCCAGTCTCCAGACCTGAACCCAATAGAAAATCTTTGGAGGGAGCTGAAAGTCCATATTGCCCAGCGACAGCCACGAAACCTGAAGGATCTGGATGGAGGAGTGGGCCAAATCCCAGCTGCAGTGTGTGCAAACCTGGTCAAGAACTACAGGAAACATATGATCTCTGTAATTGCAAACAAAGGTTTCTGTACCAAATATTAAGTTCTGCTTTTCTGATGTATCAAATACTTATGTCATGCAATAAAATGCAAATGAATTACTTAAAAATCATACAATGTGATTTTCTGGAATTTTGTTTTAGATTCCGTCATTCACAGTTGAAGAGTACCTATGATAAAAATTACAGACTTCTACATGCTTTGTAAGTGGGAAAACCTGCAAAATTGGCAGTGTATCAAATACTTGTTCTCCCCACTGTATCTGTGACCAACAGATGCACATCTGCATTCCCAGTCATGTGAAATCAATAGATTAGGGCCTAATGAATATATATTCAATTGACTGATTTCCTTATATGAACAGTAACTCAGTAAAATCTTTGAAATTGTTGCATGTTGCATTTATATTTTTGTTCAGTATATACAGTTGAAGTCGGACGTTTACATACACCTTATCCAAATACATTTAAACTCAGTTTTTCACAATTCCTGACATTTAATCCTAGTAAAAATTCCTTGTTTTAGGTCAGTTAGGATCACCACTTTATTATAAGAATGTGAAATGTCAGAATAATAGTAGAGAGAATTATTTATTTCAGCTTTTATTTTCCAAGCTGTTTAAAGGCACAGTCAATTTAGTGTATGTAAACTTCTGACCCTCTGGAATTGTGATATAGTGAATTATAAGTGAAATAATCTGTCTGTAAACAATTGTTGGAAGAATTACTTGTGTCATGCACAAAGTAGATGTCCTAACCGACTTGCCAAAACTATAGTTTGTTCATCTGAAATCTGGGGAGCGGTTGAAAACTTAGTTTTAATGACTTCAACCTAAGTGTATGTAAAATTCCGACTTCAACTGTATACAATCTATGGGTCCCAATAACAGGATCAAACCAGTGTAACAAAAATTGCCTGGGAGAACAAGATATCATCCAACGGCAGTACCCCAGTCGTATGTAGTAGTTGTAGGTCTTCCGTTGTGAACTCTTACAGGCCCCCAAACGTTTCTGCCGCAGCCACAATTACGTACAGTGTATTTGATGACTTTGTAACCTGTGCCATACAGTTTATAACTGTGGCAATGAACGCCACAAAATTCATATTTTTAACACACATCGTATCCGGTTCTCTTGACTGGCAACAAGCATTCTCAATGGACTGTGGTGTCTCAACTACCATAGAGCCTCACAGTTTTTTTAGTTTTTTTTATTTCACCTTTATTTAACCAGGTAGGTCAGTTGAGAACAAGTTCACATTTACAACTGCGACCTGGCCAAGACAAAGCAAAGCAGTGCGACAAAAAAAAACAACACAGAGTTACACATGGGAAATAAACAAACAAACGTACAGTCAACAGTGGAGGTTTCATAATACCCATAAAACCTAGCGGTGAAACAGGGAAATGGTTCCAATTGTTTTTTCACCATTTCTTTTTCCCATACAGGATTTTAGAAACACTTAAAATAAAGTCTTACCCTGGCGTGATGTTTTGATAACCATGTAAATCTCTATGAGACAAGGTGACTTTTATCAATATATTCTGCCCTGTACACATTCTGTGACTTCTAGGAGATTTTAACCCACTTATACCCAACATTTCACCATAATTGTAAAGCCCTCATTATTTCTGAAGATTATTATTTATTTCATTAGGGATTCATTTTAAGGAAAAAAACAACAGCAACCTGTCCCTCATTTTAAGGCCAACCATGTTGGTGAAACTATTCCTTAATTTAAAAAAATAAAACATTTAAAAGATAGATAAAAAAAGATGAAATAGATAGATAGATAGATAGATAGATAGATAGATAGATAGATAGATAGATAGATAGATAGATAGATAGATAGATAGATAGATAGATAGATAGATAGATAGATAGATAGATAGATAGATAGATAGATAGATAGATAGATAGATAGATAGATAGATAGATAGATAGATAGATAGATACATAGTGCGGCAGTATGAAAAAGTATAAAAATACAAGAAGTCTGGAGTGCAAAAAGCTATAAAAAGGCATTGCATAGTATGCCACGACCGACGTAGCAAGTTCGTTAGCTAAGCTAGCCACTTAGCTAGCCAGTTACTCCTCCAGTATGTGTTGAAGTCATTTCACAGGATTTGTTTTTGGATTGAAGCTGAAAGATCGGTTAGAAATGGCACTTCTGTTGCCAAATATTCATCCAAATGTTGTACATCTATGTTGTACTGGAATATCTTATTCCTTGCCACCTATTCTGAGACTAACTGCAGCTCTATGTTAAGTGTTGCAATCATTTCAGTCACTGTAGTAGCTGACGTGTATAGTGTTGAGTCATCCGCATACATAGACACACTGCCCAGGGGAATTCCTGATTCTACCTGGATTATGTGGAAGAAGCTTCCATTAAAGAGCACCCTCTGGGCTACCAGTGTCTAGTGGAGCCCATCTTTGAGAATGAGTTGCTCATCACCCAAGCTGTGTCCAGAATCCAGTAAGGAAGGCTGCCTATCCGAGTGAGGGACATCGGAGACAGCCTTGTCTATCTACGTCGACACCAAAAACTTGCCATGGCCTTCATTGTGAACCAAGCGGACGTCATACAGGATAATGATGTGAGTATATCCAGGCTGGGAGAACAGGCTGTGCAAGACAGTTTAACACATGAACAGCAACCAACTACAGAACAGCCTATACCTGTACAACAACCGACTACAGAACAGCCTATACCTGTACAACAACCGATTACAGAACAGCCTATACCTGTACAACTACCGACTACAGAACAGCCTATACCTGTACAACAACCGATTACAGAACAGCCTATACCTGTACAACTACCGACTACAGAACAGACTGTCACAAAAGCACGAGGCTACTGCCCATGGTAAAGATTATGGAAAGACAACCATAGTGCAGCATGTGATCTCCACTGGAGATGCAGCCCCTATCAGAGAGCGCCACAGACAAATCCCACCCAAGACATACCAAGAAGTGAAAACATTTATTCAAGGTATGTTGAACTCAGGAATTGTTAACCCAAGCACTAGCCCATGGGCAGCCCCTTTTGTTTTGGTTAGAAAGAAGGATAGCACATAGAGATTTTATGTTGACTATCGTAAAATAAGCTAAACACTCAAACCCAAAAGGATGCTTACCCACTTCCTTGTATAGAGGAATCTTTAGCCAGTTTGACCAAAGCCAAGTACTTCTCGACTTTAGACCTTGCAGATGTCTCCGCAGATTATGGAAAAGACGGCCTTTACAATTCCAATAGGTTTGTTGGAGTTTGACCGGAGGGGTTATTGGGGTTATTCAACTGGCGTACAATCCAAAGATTGATGCAAACATGTTTAGGAGAGAAAAATCTAGAATCTCTTTTGATCTATCTGGATGATGCACCTTAGAGGCTGCTGCCCTATATACATAGACATGGCATCACTGGTCACTTTAATAATGGAAAACAAGTCACTTTAATAATGTTTACATACTGCTTTACTCATTTTATATATCTATACTGTATTCTATTCTACTGTATTTTAGTCAATGCCACTACGACATTGCTCATGCTAATATTTATATATTTCTTAATTCCATTCTTTTATTTTTAGATTTGTGTGTATTGTTGTGAATTGTTAGATATTACTGCACTGGTTGGAGCTAGAAACACAAGCATTACTCTACATCCACAATAACATCTGCTTAATATGTGTATGTGACCAATAACATTTTATTTTATTTGATTTATTGTGTTTTCTAAAGATCTAAATCATCCCATCTTAAATCACTTGGATTTTGTATTCAGCAAACTAGCTAAGCATGGACTCAAACTGAAACCAAACAAATGCATCTTCCTAAAGCAAGAAGTACAATGCTTGGGGCATCGGGTGTCTGCTGAAGGAGTATCATCAAAACTGTAATTTCCAGGCTTAGCAGGATACTATTGTAGATTTGTAAAAGACTTTCAGATTTCCAGCCCCCTTACTTGAACTGTTAACAGGGCTGACCCCTTGACAAACAAACAAGAGAGTCTCTTGACTCTCCTTCCCTCACTGGCTGGAATCAGGCATGTGATATGTATTTTGCAATCTTAAAACGGTCCTTAACTACCTCTCCAACTCTAGCCATAGCTGACTTTGACCTGCCTTTCATCGTATACAGATGCCAGTACCAAAGACTTGGGGGCAGTTCTAGCCCAGGTACAAGAGGGTAAAGAACGGGTAATCTCATTTGCAAGTAGAAACCTCCATCCCTCAGAAAAAAATTACAGAAACTATAGCTCATTTAAACTTTAATTCCTTACACTGAAGTGGGCCATGAATGAAAAGTTTGCAGAATACCTCTATGCCTCACTTTTTGTAGTTTATACGGTCAATAATCCTCTGGTTCATCTAAACTCAGTAGCTAAATACAAATACAAAACTCAACTAAATTGGCCAGCAGAGATGCGCAGCCAGATTGGCAAGTATTGTCTAGGACGTAATAACCAGAGTGCAGATGCCTTGTCTCGTTTCCATCCAGAAAAAACTGTCCCAAACCAGCTGGAGGACTAAGATGGGCTGGAGATCCCGGCATTCCAGGAGTGTGTGGGAGCGGCGTGGAGGACAAACAAGCCATCAGAAGACCAGGATGTTGGAGAAGGACACAGCATGCCACTCATACCAGAGATAACATTGGCTCAGTGGAAGAGCCTTCAAGAAAGTGACCCGACACTGAAGCAAGTGATTCACTTCCTCCGAAGAGGGCAGCCACCTGACAGACAGGAACAAGAGTTGAAGTAAGCCCTAGATGTGCTCCGGGAATGGAATCACCTTACGTGGAAAGAGGGTGTGCTGTGTCGGACATTCCAGGACCCCAAAGAAGTAGAGCCGATTGTCCAGTTGGTTGTCCCTACTGGTGAGAGACAACTGGGAACTGTATCATGGGAGGTCAGGCCACTGTGGGGAAGAAAAGACCACAGCTCTTATCCATGCCAGATTCTATTGGTGTGCCACTTGTCAGCCTTGTGCCTTTTCGAAGACCCAGCTTGTCTGAAACAAGCACCATTAGTGCCAATCAAAACATCAGCCCCTCTTGAACTAATGTCTATAGACTACCTAAACATAGACCGCCCAGATGACCCTCATCACAATGTGCTGGTAATGGTAGACCATTTCAGTAAATATACTTGGGCCACCTCTACTTTGGACCAGACGGATACTACGACTGCAAAGGCACTGTGGCAGAAGATAATCAAGCCCTTTGGTGCCCTTTGGCTGATCAGGGCACACATTTTGAATATCAGCTTCAAAAGGATCTATGTCGATTGTATGGAATAACCAAATGTCACACTACTCCTTATCATCCGTCAGGGAACGGCGGGTGTGAAAGATTTAATAGAACAATCATAGGTTTGCTTGGGACCCTTGGAGAGGAGAGACGGCGCTGGCATGACCACCTGCAGGAAATTATTCCGGTTAACATCAACACAGTGCACAGCACCACAGGATATACACCTTACTACCTACTGTTTGGAAGACATGGTTTCTGATCTCAGGTTTGGCTCATAGGCATACCAGACCAGCCTGGCTGTGCTTCAGTAGAGGACTGGGTCAAGTGCCACCACATACGTCTGAGGCATGCAGGAAGCATAGAGACAATGAGACAACCAGACAGAAAGAGCACTACGACCGAAATGTTGAAGAATCCCCTCTGCTGCCTGGGGTGCAGAGACTCCTGAGAGACATGAGAGCAAGGGGCCGGGGTAAGCTTGCAGACAAGTGGGAGCAGCTCCCTCATGTGGTAGTAAAAAAATCTGACCCAGAACTGCCTGTCTATGTGGCCTCTCCTCATGGTTGTGTTCCCTATTGTATAATTATTGGAATGCTGTCTGATACCGGTTGTTAAGTCCTAGGTGGCGAGGTCTGTGCTGTGCCGCACTGGGTCGTTGGAAACCCTGAGCTGTCTGTGAGCTCTCCACGCAACTGTTGTTGCTACTGTCAATACTGCTGCTGCCGCTGAGCAGCTACTGAGCTACTAAATGAGCTACTGAGCTGAACTAAATCTGTGCGCAGTGTATGAAGCAGACTACGATAGGCCTCACTGCTTAACCTCTTAAGTTAAAAAAACAATTTGCCTAGAATGTTTTTTTTAAACAATTAGCCTAAAATGACATACCCAAATCTAACTGCCTGTAGCTCAGGACCTGAAGCAAGGATATGCATATTCTTGATACCATTTGAAAGGAAACTATTTGAAGTTTCTGTGAAATGTGAAATTAATGTAGGAGAATATAATACATTAGATTTGGTTGAAATGCAAGTGAAAGGTCATAATATTACTTAGGAGTCCAGGCACAATTTAGATTTTGGCCACTAGATGGCAGCAGTGTAGGTACAAAGTTTTAGACTGATCCAATAAACCATTGCATTACTGTTCAAAATGTTATATCAAGACTGCCCAAATGTGCCTATTGGTTTATTGATTCATTTTCAAGTACAAAACTGTGCACTCTCCTCAAACAATAGCATGGTATTCTTTCACTGTAATAGCTACTGTAAATTGGACAGAGCAGTTAGATTAACAAGAATTTAAGCTTTCTGCCCATATAAGATATGTCTATGACCTGGGAAATGTTCTTGTTACTTACAACGTCATGCTAATCACATTAGCGCACGTTAGCTCAACCGTCCCGATGGCGGGACGCAACCCAACAGCAACGGATGAACTGAACTAGCCTACTCGACTATGATTGCTCGACTATGATCCTTTTTATCAACCTTTTTAATTAAGAACCTTTTTGAGAATCCCTTATAATATTTCATTTAATTTAATCAATATTGTTGTATTTCTCTTGCTCGAACCTGGTTTATTCTGAAAGTATTTGAATCTAGTCTCGCCCCTACCCACACACATCATTCCTTACAGAAGCACCTGGTTTAGTGATTGTTGTGATCGGTGTCTAGGCAGCAAAATCCTCACAACATACAGTACCAGTCAAAAGTTTGGACACTCATTCAAGGGTTTTTTGTAGAACAATAGTGAAAACATCAAAACTAGGAAATAACACATATGGAATCATGTAGTGACCAAAAAAGTGTTAAAACAAATCAGAATACATGTATTTTAGATTCTTCAAAGTAGCCACCCTTTGTCTTGATGATAGCTTTGCACACTCTTGGCATTCTCTCAACCATCTTCACCTGGAATGCTTTTTCAACAGTCTTAATGGAGTTCCCACATATGCTGAGCAGTTGTTGGCTGCTTTTTCTTTACTCTGTGGTCAAGAAGGTCAGGTGATTGTGGAGGCCAGGTCATCTGATACAGTACTCCATCACTCTCCTTCTTGGTCAAATAGCCCTTACACAGCCTGGAGATGTGTTGGGTCATTGTCCTGTTGAAAAACAAAGTATAGTCCCACTAAGCGCAAACCAGATGGGATGGCGTATCGCTGCAGAATGCTGTGGTAGCCATGCTGGTTAAGTATGTCATAACTTCTAAATAAATCACAGACAGTGTCACCAGCAAAGCACCCCCACACCGTCACACCCCTTCCTCCATGCTTCATGGTGGGAACCATACATGGTGGGAACCATACATCATCCGTTCACCTACTCTGCGTCTCACAAAGACACGGCGGTTCGAACCAAAAATCTCAAATTTGGACGGATGTCCATTGCTCGTGTCTAATGTCCATTGCTCATGTTTCCTGGCCCAAGCAAGTCTCTAATTCTTATTAATGTCCTTTAGTAGTGGTTTCTTTCCAGCAATTCGACCATGAAGGCCTGATTCACAGAGTGTGGCGGTCCTTATGAGAGCCAGTTTCATCATAGCGGTTGATGGTTTTTGCGACTGCACCTTCATGTCTTAAAGTAATGATGGACTGTCGTTTCTCTTTGTTTATTTGAGCTGTTCTTGTCATAATATGGACTATTTTATACCACTCCCAACTTGTCACAACACAACTTATTGGCTCAAACGCATTAAGAAGGAAATAAATTCCACAAATTAACATTTAACAAGGCACACCTGTTAATTGAAATGCATTCCAGGTGACTACCTAATGAAGCTGGTTAGAGAATGCCAAGAGTGTGGGTGAAAAAACAAAGTAAAGGGTGGCTACTTTGAAGAATCTCAAATATAAAATATATTTTGATTTGTTAAACACTTTTTTGGTTACTACATGATTCCATATGTGTTATTTCATAGTTTTGAGTAGTAAAAATGAAGACCCTTGAAACACCTACTCAAAACCCTTGAATGAGTAGGTGTTTCCAAACTTTGACTTGTACTGTATTTCCAAGCTCTTTTATGATATATCTGGATGATGGTTGGTTCTTAATTAAGTGGAGCTTATTGAAGTGGAGCTTAAATTTAGCCTAATGGCAGGGGCATCAACCTAGTGCATGGGTATGCAGTAGGGAACATTCAAAGGGGATGTATTTGCTTCTACCTACCTTTTACATTTGATCATTCATATCAGTTTATGTACTGCATGATTAGGCTAGATACTAATGTTGATGCAGGAAACTCCAGAGAATGGGCTAAAGGACACAGCTATTTGTTTTTTGTCCTCAGACATTTGAATGAAACTTGTGGAAGTGGTGTCTTGTTGTCACAATAACTCCATTGTAGCTCCATTTCACCACGTGTTGTACTGAAGGCCCTGTGTTATCTTCTGTATCTGCTAGATTGGATGACAGAGAATAGAAGAGAAAGAGATTATATGTATGTGGCGGTGCCTCTGTGTTATCCCTCGCCGATGACAGCTTATTTACAATGTGTTTGTAGGAGCAAGGTAGTGATGTTGTCATAGCAGTAACGCTAGGTTCCTCTGAATGGCAACAGTCCGTAGGCCTGAATAGGCTACACTGTGATGATACCTTGAAATCAAATCAGTGACCACGAAAAACACCTCTAACACCACACCGCAATATTTCAGTTTATGTTGGTATTTTACTATTCAGTAAGAACAGCCGACTTTGCCAAATCGTTTTTCAAGTAGACTATTTAAAAGGCCACTTTTATTACTAATTTCTATATGCAGATATCTCTTGAAGGGGAATATAACCTCTGATTCAATGCCGTACATAGGCTTGAAGTGGGACAGGGTCTTGCATGTACTCAAACTTTTTCAGCATGAGCTAAGACTTCCTGCCCCACTTCACATCCCTCTGAATTTACGATTGGTCGTGTAAAGGAATCACAGCACTCCCAGATGTGTGCAACACATATACGCTGTGATTTGTACCCATGTGAGGATGTAAGTCCAAATATATCAGCATGTGCCCGTGCAAGGTATAGTTCTGTAATGTATACGGACATATAACATGTCCATTGAACCACAAAGTTCTCAACACATTTGGTTTCTCCCATTCCTGTTGTTAAGATTTACATCATGTCAGCAAGGATAGGGATGTAGATATCGTTGCTATGCTCTAGCTCATTGTCAGATGAAAGGGTGAGGTATTGAGAAAGACAATGCAGGAACATGTCCTGACTTTGTAAAAAAAAAAAAAAAGATACAGGTGGATTTGTTAAAGCCCAGACAGCCAGATAAAGAGACTGATGCTTGATAGTGTTATCAGACCATTGCATGCCTCTGCCTCCTCACATAAGCAGAGGACAGAGAGCATAAAAGCAGGTTGATGATAAATGTCACAGAAACTGCACAGAGATTAATTTAAAGAGGAATAAAGGCCATAGAACAGAACTGTTCTACGTTTTTGTTTTCTTTCATTCAGGATTTAGATGGGTTCTGTCACTGGCATGAAAGAAACCATTCATTGTGGTAAGATCTGCTTATAGGCTAGAGGTATTTTGTTGTCAGGGGTCTGAATGAACTCAATGCTCTCAGACAACTTAGTTTAACAACTACATAACATTGCGTAGACACTGCTGATTTACTTAAGTATTTTCTCAGTGGAAGGGGAGGGATGGGGTGGTCACCTCTTCTGTGCAAGTACAAATGCATAAATCCAATAATAATATTCTTGGCCTCTACACCCGTGATCCTTAGTTTTACCATCCCTTTGATTTTTGACACCTTCAGTAGAATTATTCGTTTGGGAATATGTGAAAGGGAAACCATTAATATGGCCTGAGGCCCCTTTGAAAATGTAGGGTGTTCTCACATGATTTACAGGTATTCCTAACTTTCAGGATCCGCCTGAGAGAGAAGTCAATATAACACAAATAGCGGAAAGAAAGAAACTCCAGGATGAAGTTGTTACTTGGACAATAGCAATGCCTTTCTCCGTTTTACTGGAGATGAAGTCAGCAGCATAGCACCCTGCATCCTACTGCTGGCTTGTCTCTGAAGTTAAGCAGGGTTGGTCCTGGTCAGTCCCTACATCGGAGACCAGACGCTGCTGGAAATGGCACTGGAAGGCCAGTAGTGGGCACTCTTCCCTCTGGTCTAAGGACATTTTAATGCCCAAGTCAGTGAATGGGAATTTGCCTGTGTAGGATACGTCTTTTGGATGAGTTGTTAAATCGGTGTAAGAATCTCATGACGCTGGTTGTGAGAGTCCCCATTCAATCACGGCCACCTAATGATTCCTAATTGACATATATCAGTCCTCACCTCTCCACCATGATAGATGTGTGGAGAGTGTTTTGGCACAAAATGGTTGCTGTGCATCACCCAAGTGGGTGGTGGAAGTTTCCCCCCCTACTATGTGAATCGCTTTGAGCACCTACTGTAGATGTAAAGGTGCTATATAAATCCAATCAATTATTATGATTTGTTTAATGCATTGATTGAGATGACAAAAATCTGGATGAACTCCTGATTTTGAGGCAGAGCATTGGTCACAACATTGGAATCTATCTTACTCCTTGAGATAAAGAATTCATCAAGGACAAGTCATCCATTTGTCAAACAGAGCATGTCATGTTGGTTTCCTAAATGATTTACAATACTTTTTTCACCCATTTGTCTTTTTGCATTGTGACTGTCACTAGGGGCCTAAGTGTGTCTGTCTCTCTGCTCATGATTTCCCATAGTCACCCAGTACACTTTGACAGGAAGGACAGTACGGAGACTGAATGTGCTGGAATGTGACAAGGAGGCTTCAGGGGCATGTTAACACTTACAGCGTTCTTGCACAAACTCTAGTGGTCCACTAATCCAAAAAATTCAAGCAATTTCATTTCATCCCAATGGCGGAACCTTAAAAGAGCTGTATACTGAGATGCAAATGTGCATTTTCCGGTAATCGTCTCATCAATGGTGTGGAGGTTTGAAAGACAAAAATGACAAAGCAGGCGTTGTCTCGGTGACCCTCTCCTTTAGTCGTGGACACTTAATCAGTCACATTCCTTGAAAGACGCCCCAAAAAATGCCATTTAAAGTGTCTGGGCACCTTCTCGTGGGCTTTGATATTCAAATGAAACACACTGCTATACAAACAGGCGCCTCGGCAGAGGAACAGGGAGTAAATCATATAGGAGCTGCTCTTACATTTTCATAGTGAGCACTGGGGGACACCGAGGCCATTTTGGTTTAATGTGGGGATGGGCAACTAAGATGGGGTGGGGGCCACAAAAAATCTGAACTCACATCCATAACCACCCCCACCCCCCCACCCCCCCATTGCGTGGAAAACATCTTAGTTGCCTCCCCTCTTGACAGCAGAGATACATTTATTTACATTTTAGAGTTAATTTCATGCAATTCTACATATTTTGCCATGGGCCGGAGAGAACGTTTAGCAATTTTCTAATTAATTTCATGCAATTCTACTCATTTTGCTATGGGGCGGAGAGAAAAACTTGCCGTTTTACCCCTTTTTGGGGTGGGGGGGGGCTTCAAAAGGGGGTACCAGTTGCCCTTCCCTGGTTTAATGTCATGGTGGGAAATTATGGCTGTGTGGAAAGGTTAGCTTCCTAACCCTGCTCCTCTGGAAAAACTGCTAAGCACAGCATGAAGTGGTCAGATGAACCAAAATAGAGAGAATGACGCCACACGCAACCCTGCTTCGTGAACCCCGTCACTACTTAATGTCATTGTGGGACGACATAGCATAATAGTTTGTTTTGTAATCAATGTTTTGCCAATGGGGACAATCTATTGGGTGGACCTCTAGGCTGAAGAACCCAAGAATATAAGAGATTGGCAAGACTTCAAGAATAAATTACTGGGTCCATGTCTATGTCCTTCAAATCTAACCAAGTCATCAAGCTAGTGTCTTTCATTCCCATGCAGATGGAATGTCTGGATTTGCCATTCTCCAAATTGATGGGCACAGTCTGGTATGCAATTAAGGTGTAGCTGTCACTAAGAGGCTTTCCAGGGTGAGTAACTTGTAAGGGCTGTTGCATCCAATGAAGTCAACTGGACACAATTAGCCTATTTGGAGAAAAGCGGCTTTGCAAAAAGGCCCCTTTCTGTAAAATGAAGTATGAAATAAAACTAGCCAAGCACACAGACATAGAGACACAGCTTTACCAGAACAGCAGTCCTCTCAGACTCTGTCCTATCAGTCAGCTCCAAGATCAGCCTGAAAGCGAGAGACATGGCTGAATGATGACATTCATGATATCCGCAGTGTGCGTTCATTGCTCTTCTTTTGATGTGATGCTAGGCGGTGCCATGCTGTGCCAGCGACGTGAGACTTCACCCATCCGAGCACCAACAAGGGTACCCCCCCTTTCACTGTCTTTCTCCCCCTCTCTCTGCCCAGCCAAGCGCCCCTCTCATACCCTTGTCTGCCAAATGGAGGGGCCTGTGAAAAATCAATGCTCTTTGGAGAGGTGCTTATCCTCTCCTTCACTCTCTGCTTGGCTCTCCCAGAGCACCAGCTTCCATCCTCACGTACTCCACTGTTGCCACACACACACACACACACACACACACACACACACACACACACACACACACACACACACACACACACACACACACACACACACACACACATCACACAAATACAAATGATCTCACACACAAACACACACTGTGCTTTGCGTGCCACCAGCAGCCAGCACCTGGGTCCATTAATGTAAATCCCATGCAGGACACATCGCCTGTGTTACAATGACGCTATAGGCTCCTGAGAGCTCTCATTTAAATGTTTGAAAACATTTAAACTCTTCCTGCAGTTTTTCCCCTCTGGGGATGCATTTTTGTTTTAGTTTGGAGCTCCTGAGGTCAGTATTATTCTTCGGTTGAGTTGTGTTTGTCTGACCTTTAAAAGGGTCACCACCGGGAGGTGGCCAGTGAGAAGAACAATTTTTGTAAAAAGAAAAATATTATTAAGAGCCTGAGGTATACAAAGATAAAACGAACCAAAGTGCTTGTGTATCCAAATGTTCTTCTGTCTGTTTGTGTAGTGTATTTATTTTACGTTCGTGCCTCTACTGAGACTTGATTCGATTTCAGTAGGAGGGCTGCCCAGGAAGGAATAACAATCAAGCTTCACCAAAGGTCAGTGCATCACTATCGCATCGACCTGGCACAGGACCGTCACTACATCTCCATTGAATGGTTTCAGGGACAACAAACATAAATGATTCAATTAAGTTGCAAGAGGTCTCTAGCATGATGTCAGGGTTTCTCATACTGTGCAGATCTGTGAAGCACTGCCCAGATTAGATTCCCGCTGTTGTCCCTTTGCTGTTCACTTCCTCCTTGTGCGATGGAGAGGTGCCCCAGAGCGCAGACCAGATGATTTCCTGCCACAGATTTCCTCAGTGGTGTAAGCTGTCCACAGGGGGTCATGTGACCTCAGCGCTGTCCAGCGCCATTAAACATACAGGAACTGGCACTCTAATCTCTCTCAGCACAGCGGGGATAGCCAGGATTACTTCCTTATAGCCTGCAGTATAGTCTATATGCCAGAGTCTTGCTACCCTTTTGCGTTGGGTTGACCCTTTAGAGTCCTATGAGTCTCAAGAATCCTCTGAGTGGTCCGAATGCGGAGGTGGGAGTGGATTGTCAATATAGTATCATGTTCGAAGGTAAGACCCAGGTGCAGACAACGTCGGGAATAACAAATGTTTATTATCACCACAGGGGCAGGCAAAAGACAGGTCAGGGGCAAGCAGAGTTCGGTAATCCAGAGTAGTGAGGCAAAGGTACAAGACGGCAGGCAGGATCGGGGTCAGGGCAGGCAGAGTTCGGTAATCCAGAGTAGTGGGGCAACGGTACAAGACGGCAGGCTCGGGGTTAAGGCAGGGTCAAAACTGGGAAAATCTAGGAGATAGTAACAATAGCAAGGCAGGAGCAAAGGGGAAAAATGCTGGTAGGCTTGAACAAGCAAAACGAACTGGCAACAGCCAAACATAGAACACAGGTTAAAGTACCCAGGGAATAATGAGGAAGATGGGCGACACCTGGAGGGGTGGTGGAGACAAGCATCAGGGTGTGACTTATGGAGGAACCGTAGACCTTCGAGACATGAGTCATGAGTGACATTTTCAGTTTGACAAAGGTCTCTGCTCACTGCCTTGGTAAATGTAACTATCGTACACCAAGTGCCTCTCATGGACCTAATTGATTAGAAAACTAAATAGGTGCTGTACCAACGTACGGATATAGAATGGGGGTAAGGCCCTGTGATAGACTAGTGTCCTGTCCAGGGGGTGTACTTGTGCATCAAGCTGCCTCACGCTACAGAAACAGGAGATAGGCTCCTGCTCCTATGAGCCATTACGGCTCGCACCGTAATGTAGTGGGCAGTAATATTTGCAATGTTAATATACAGTATATTATAAATACCTCACAACCCTTCATTGCACGCACCTGTCACCATAATTACGCGCAGCAGTGGTATATCTGTCTGTTCCTCATGGTGTTCCCTGTGTTTGCATTAATTGTTGTTATATGTTCATGTCCAGAGGCTGTTCCTGTTATGTTTCATGTCCGTCACTTATTAAACCTTCACTCCCTGTACCTGCTTCTCATTTCCAGCGTTGTGCCTTACAGAATGCAGACACCATTATATGAAGCATCAGGGAGGTTTTTTTTCTTCGTTTTGTTGGTGACATCGGATCTGGGGGCCGCCGCCGATGGAACTGGGGGTGCCTAAGCTAGCTCGTCGGGCTTCCACACCCTAGCTTGCTCGAGAGGTTTCCTTGCCTCGGTTGGCTCGGCAGGCTCCCATCCCACGTCATGCTCAAGCCGGCTCGTCGGCTCCTACGCCTCAGCCGGCCCATCGGGCTTCTACGCCGCAGCGGGATCATCAGGCTTCCACGCCTCAGCTGGCTCGCCAGGCTCCCACGCTGCTGTCGGTTCGTCAAGCTTCCATGCCCCATCCGGCTACTCCAGCGCCCATGCCTCGGCCGGTCCGTCAGGTTTGCTCAGGTGGGAGGCCAGGTGTCGCCCCTAGAGGGGGGGGAGTACTGTCACGCCTGCTCCCGCTCCCCCTCCCTAGGCTACCCTTCATTACACGCACCTGTCACCAGGTTATTGTCATGCTAAAATGTGAATTTGTCTCCCAGGAAAGCAGACTGAACCTCGGATTTTGCCTGTGCTATTATTACTGGCGTTGCAAGCGCCATGCTCTACCAACTGAGCTGCATGATACTCAAAGGGATATTCAATGTCTGCTTTTATTGTTGTTGCCATCTACCAATAAGTGCCCTTTTTTGCGAAGCATTGGAAAACCTCCCTGGTCTTTTGATTGAATCTGTGTTTGAAATTCACTGCTCAACTGAAGGACCTTACAGATTATTGTATGTGTGGGGTACAGAGATGGGGTAGTCATTAAAACATAATGTTAAACATTAGTATTGCACACAGAGTCCATGCAACTTATTATGAGACTTGTTAAGAAAATGTTTACTCCTGAACTTATTTAGGCTAGGCAAAACAAAGGGGTTGAAAACTTATTGACTCAAGACATTTCAGCTTTTCATTTTTTATTAATTTGTAAAATTGTCTAAAAACATAATTCCACTTTGACATTATGGTGTATTGTGAGTAGGCCAGTGACACAAAATCTCAATTGAATTCATTTTAAATTCAAGCTGTAACACAACCAAATGTGGAGAAGCTCAAGGGTTCTGAAGGCACTCTAGGTGTTATGAACAGGTGTGGTATACGTTCAGCACAGCAGGGGGATGTGGTGAATCTCAGTTGCTGTTTCACTCAATGGACACCATCAGACCACTCTCACTCAAATTTTATTGGTTGCGTACACATATTTTGCTGATGTTATCGTTGGCACAGCGAAATGCTTCTGTTTCTATCTCCAACAGTGCAGTATACCTAACTATACAAAACAGTACACACAAATCCCAACATTTATAAGAAATAAATTAAGATATATCAGTACGAGTAATGTCAGAATCTGGCCTATGCAGTCGATTTTTAGGGATACAGCAATTTCAACTTAACTTTCTCGCATGAAAATTGGAAGAGGGGAATCCGTTCAGGCGTCTTTCTACGCCTACTACGTTAGGTTACTATCAGACTGCCTTTATCCCTGTTGAGATTTTCTACATACCATGGCCTGCAGGACTGGAGCAAGGCCAAACATAGCAGACAGCGTGGAAAGAAACTCAACTGGATATTACTGAGGTCACTTGCATTTATAGCCATACCTTTGATAAAAGCAGATGTGGTCTTTATTTTTCATGGTCCAGATCAAGTATAGCCCTCCTTATAGAAATATATACAAACCTTTAATGTAATCAGAGTCTAGGGAGTATACAGAACAGCCCTGGAAACCATGCAGAGGAATGAGCCATGCCTCACTGACAGGTTCTTAAGTTAAAAGATAAGATAATAACATACAGTATTTATAAAAGATTGTTGCTATTATCAGTGAACTGCATTAGCCCCTTTCGGCTTTGAAATATAAACAGGGAATAAATTACTTTTTCTCTCTCAAGTCTACAATACTTTCTGTCCGTGTGGGTTATTGTTCTTAGGGTTTCCTAATATCTGAATAATTCTCAGTGAAGACCATTCCACCAACATGATCTTTGTCCCCAGCTCTGTTCCTCTCCCAGTTGGGGGTCATTCATAATAACAACTTGAGACTGTCTTTCTTCACCACCATGTCCAAAGCGTTTTCCTTGACCAAGGACAATAAAAACACTTATTTCTGTGTTTTTTCCCCTCCCTTCTTGCATTGGGCATTTGTTGAGTGGGGAGCTTTACAGTGAACTGCAGTCAGTCAAGAGTTTCTTGTCTGAAGCATCAGACTAATTAGGAGAAATTTACTCTGACAAAAGACAGGAAAAACAAAAGGAGCAGATCTGGACCTGGAATCCCCCCACTCACACATCCACAAGGCAGGCATCCATGAACCTTTAACACCAGGACCAGTCTTGACCGTTCTACCGCCCTAGACATGACAAAAAAGATCCTATACCCCCCACGGAACTAGAATAGTCCCTGTAAGCAAAACTATGTTGAAGACGTCTTTAACAATATCTTTTTCCAGACTCTGAAGTTAGGTTTATTTTAGGTTCTAACAGAAAGGTGACGATTACGGACGCTTAAAATACATATTTTACGAGTGTTGAAAACAAGGCCGATCCGGATTTGGCCCGGTCTGTGGATGTTGAAATCAAGGCCAGTCCGGATATATATATATACAATATATGACGTCGGTCAGTGCTTACTGGAGTGTAAGGAGGTTGGTGGCACCTTAATTGGGGAGGAAAGGCTTGTGGTAAGGGTTGTAGCGGAATGGTATCAAATACATCAAACACATGGTTTGCCATTATTATGACCCGTCCTCCCCTCACCAGCCTCCTGTGATGCCGATCCATGTGGCATGACTGCCGTTTGTAAAACAACATTGGCTTTATGCTGATTCCTGTGGCTAATCATTTTTGTTATTTAAGCTCTGAATATCACCTACCCATCTTCATCAGGAGTGAATCAATGTGTTTACACAGCAGGAAAAGCAGAAGTATCCTGGACAGCAGTTGTGAGTAGCCTGATTTTCCATTCCATATTGTCCATTTTACTTTTACCTGTCCTGTTTTTAGGATCTTATGTTTCCTAAAATGCCATATTCACAGAGACACATTTATCTAATTGGACGCCATTTAGTTTAGGCTATTTGATTTGGGAAACGTAAAAGTGTCTGTCTCATGTCATTGTCAAAAATGTGATCTCCAGCCTGCAATGTGATCTTCTACCATAGGCTATAGGCAGGGGCGGACTTGGTGATTTGGAGGTCGCGAGTCGAAATCCGTCGGTAGTTCCCAGGCTGCAAGCTCGTCCTTTAGTTCCTCCGATACTCTGTGTAGGAACGTGTCGAAATGCACTTCCGGGTTCCAGGCACACTCCGCTGCCAACATGCAGAAATCCACTGCATTGTCTGCCACACTGCAGGATTCTTGCTGAAGCAACTTCCGGGCATCCTCTTTCCCGGACAATAGAGCATCAAAAACATTTTTTACCTCCTGCATGAACTCCTCCAGACTGAAGCATATGGCCGACTGTAGTTCCCACACTGCCGTAGCCCAGTTGAGATCCCTCCTGGACATCAGCATGATGAGGTACACTATCTGAGAGCGGTCCGAGGGGAAGGAGGAGGGCTGCATCTCGATGATGAGTGAACACTGAGCGAGAAATGCCAGACAGGTTACCGACTCTCCAGCGAAGCGTTCGGTGGGAGGGAAGCGGGGTCCTCAGGAAACCGGGGTGGCTGGGGAGGCTGCGCTGCTAACAGCCTGGTTACTGAGGGGCTGGGAGGTTACAGTCGTGGTAGGCTGCCTAACAGACAACCCGCGGAATTGCTCCAGAAATGTGTTAAGCGCTCGGTCATGGTGTTCGGCCAAGGTCTGGAACCCTTCCTTGAGACCACGAAGCAACTCCTCGTGCTATCCAATGGTGGCTCCTTGTCTTTTGTGTATTTTCGTTCTGGCATTTTGCACCTGCCCTATGTTTTGTTGTAGCTGCTTGACAAAGAAATTTCCCCCCGGGGATCAATAAAGTATCTATCGATCTATCGATCTATCTATCTATCTAATGTGTCATGCATATTAACTCACTTTTATTGTATACAAACATAAAACAAGCAGGGGTCTAGCCCCCCTTGAGGTTCTTGAGAGAGCAGGAAGTAGAGAAGGGAAGAAGTCCATTTAAGCAGGAGCAAGGGATGAACAAACAAAATGACACTGAAGAGATACAAAAAAGATTGACAAAAAGAAAACAAAAATGTACCTGAAAGAAAGAGAGGCTATGATAGAATAGCAGAGGCATAAGGTCTTATCTGATGACACGGAGTCTGAGCATGCTGAACATATCAAGAATCCCTCTGACCAGTTTCATGGGCTTAGTAGCCTCAAATGCAGAGAACTACGAATTGGCACATCGAAACACCATCGCTGTCACAGACAACTGGTCAAGAAATTGAAGGCTAAGTGATATTGAACAAAGAGATCTAAACTGATTATACCAAACATTAGAAACACCTTCTAAAAAATTTAGTTGCCCCCCCCCCCCTTTTGCCCTCAAAACAGCCTCAATTTGTTGGGGCATGGACTCCACAAGATGTTCCACAGGGTTGCTGGCCCATGTTGACTCCAATGCTTCCCACAGTTGTGTCAAGTTGGCTAGATGTCCTTTGGGTGGTGGACCATTCTTGATACACACGGAAAACTGTTGAGAGTGAAAAACCTAGCAGCGTTCCAGTTCTTGACACAAACCGGTGCACCTGGCACCTACAACCATACCCCGTTCAAAGGCACTTAAATCTTTTGTCTTGCCCTTTCACCCTCTGAATGGCATACATACACAATCCATGTCTCAATTGTCTCAAGGCTTAAAAATCCTTCTTTAACCTCTCTCCTCCTCTTCATCAACACTGATTGAAGTGTATTTAACAAGTGACATCAATAAGGGATCATAGCTTCACCTGGTCAGTCTATGTCATGGAAAGAGCAGGTATTATTAACATTTTGTATACTCAATGTATATCTGAATGTAGGCATGCATTTAAGATATACAATCTCCCACAACCCCATTCCATGAATTAATCTTTGACCTACCAGCGCCATTAACCACTGTCACAGGAAACCATCACTCACTACCCCAAGGCAGCGCAACTTACCCTGTCCTTATGCTAAACTTACCCCAGGGTAAGGTGTGCCCAGAGACTAGTTTTGGACAAGCTATGTTTTCAAAACGTATGTTTACATGAATTCAGATTTCCAGGGATACACATGTATGTATATATATGTATATATCTTTGTTAGAAAGAATACTATATTTCCCTTGACATAGTGATCCCTTGACATAGTGGGCGGCAGGTAGCCTAGCGGTTAGAGCTTTGTGCCAGTAACCAAAAGGTCGCTGGTTCGAATACCCGAGCCGACAAGGTGAAAAACCTGCTGATGTATCCTTGAGCAAGGCACTTAATCCCCATTTGCTCCATGGGCTGACTCTGTAGGTAGGCCATCATTGTACATAATAATTTGTTCTTAACTGACTTGCCAAGTTAAATAAAGGTTAAATAAAAAAATATATAAAAAGTCTCAACATACCCAACTCCCCTGTACCTAGCCTGCTTGCCATTGTAAATTCCTGAGCACCTGAACCTTCATCACCAGAGGTGCTATTTGGAAATGAGTTTGGAACAAATGTAGTCCATTCCCCCCCCTCACTTGTTTGAAGAACTGAACTAGTCTGGCTATGACAATCCGTTGGGTTGTTCCGCTGGCACCAAAACCAGTGCTGAGCAGAGAGTGAACATGCAGGCCAGGCTAAGCACTAAGCCTCTCCCCTGTCCCTCCCTATTCTTCACAGTGGGCTGTGTGATGAAAGACCACTACACTGAGAAACATTACCCACAAGAGGGTATGTACGTGTCTCTTACATGTTTCTTAATCAAGGCTATTAGATCTATCCGGCAACAGAGTGCTCCTTTTTATTTATTCTCCCGGATAGTCACCAGTTGAAGTATCCTGGTGTAAGGAATTTTGGATAATCTGCAAGCGTTCAAGATGCTCTGACAGAGGACCTCAAATTCAGTTCCACGTTTCCCCCCCCTCACCTCGTCACATGGAGATGTGAGAAAAGAAGAACAATTGAAGACTGAGCCATAAAAAATTTTTGTCAGAGGTAACTTGAAATATAGTTTTTCCCAATATACTTGGAGGCTCAATAATAAACATCTGGCTAAATGTGAAGGATTACATTAATTCCCAATAGAAACACAAATGAGAGATGCTGTTGTTGTAAAATAAATAGCTCAATGTTATTATGAATATATCCCCTGTAGCTCACAACAACCATGGTGATGATCATTTCAGAACCTTACTCAGCATTCAAGATCTCAGGAAACAGCATTGCGCTTGAAGGGAAGTGTCAAGTCTGAGACATTGCAAAGGGCTGATCGTATTCGATCATACATTATGGCCTCAAACTCATGCAGCTGGCTACAGATATTTAGGAGATATTTATTCTCCCCTGCTGAATTGTTTTAGAGAGTATCTATCCAGCTGTGGTTAGTGAAATGATCCCAAGCCTTGGGAGCCCCCAGGGGACCCTCATGCACAGTACTGGGAAGAGAGAGAATTTTTCAGTTGGCACAATTCATTTCAGTTTGCCATGAAACAAGTAGACAACAATGGGTTATAGAATGGCCTAAGGAGGTACAAGTCAAAGCAAATGCACACTCTGTAATGGTGATGGGCACACCTACTTCAACTGTCCACAAAACTGTGGAAGGGGAGCAGAACCTGAAGCGCAACAACCAACACAGCCAGAAGATACGCCTGAAGAGCCCCAGATCCCACAGCATGTCCCCAAACAAGATGAGCAGCAGAGAGGTGAGGAAGAGGAGGCCAAGGCAGTAGAGAAAGGTGAAGAGGAGAAACAACACAAACCTGAGAGCAACAGCCAGTCCTACAGCCAGTCTTGTCGTCAGACTGACAGCACACCAGAGAAGAAGAGTGACGAGGAGAACGATTCCGCCAGTGAAGAGCCATCTCAAGACTCCCTGGTGACATAAATTAGGTCCCTCAGCAGAATGGTTGACTCAAATGGAGGCTAATGATGACGGCTCACCAAACCTTGCCAGTACTCCGACTGCCTTTCAACTCCCTGGTGGCTACCCTCCTCTGCCCCCAGACACTTCCAGCTCCATAGAAGGTACCCGTCCTTCAAAAAGTGGTAAGAAACATCCTGTCTCTTCCTCTCATTAAGATGGGGACCACAAAAAACTACAAAATTAGTATCATTAAATAGAAAGTAATAAACAACTTTATACAAGCAAAACTTAATCAAGGGAAATAATTACAGGACTTCCTTATTATCAGTATTGGTCTGTCAACTAATATTCTAAATGTATGAAATGTTCAAGTGATTGTGTCTAATGACCAACAACATTTATTTTTTATACAATGTGTATTTGATTAATTATTGACTGAAAATAGATACTTATGTATACAACATAAAGAAAGACTATATTAAAACTGAAACGAGCAACAAAAAAGCAATAAGATATGAACCAAAACAACTTGTCCGTATCTCATAAACGAGGATAGAAAACAGAAAGTTGTTGTCTTAAGCGAAAGAGATGAAGAGAGAGGTAAGACAGCTGTATACCAGGAGAAAAAGCACAAAGGCCTCTTAGCTATTGGAAAGAAAATCTCAGATCTCATATGCACCCTGTCTCCCATATATTTGGTGTAGGGGAAAGACAACCCTAAAACACATCAAAGGGTCTTCTACTGCTCCCATATACAATATGAGTTCAAGGTTCCCTCGATGCTTTAATGTCTGTGACCTGTTGGGGAGCCTGTGGGTTTGTGGAAAGGGGGCGATTGCTCGGTCTGCACCCATAATCCTCCACCCCTGCATCAGTCCTCAAATCTGTCTACTCTTAACACAGAACCCGTACTTAACAGTGTGATCTCCCATATACGCATCAGGATGGGAAATGTCAATGAAACACAGGCTGTAGTGAATGCACTCTTAAAGTGCATTTCTATTACGACCATGCGCCTGACCTTGGGGTAAAAAACTGTTGCGAAAATGAAAATGTAGATATTCACGCTTGAAGTATAAACCTGCAATAAAATGTAACCCATGGAACCATCAAAAGCAGAATAGACGTGGTGATGGTTTCATTTTAGATTTACTGTTCCCCAGATAGCGCTAAACGCCTAGCCTGGATGGACTGAATGACCGGTTTGAATCGATCTAGAGTTCTGCATGTTCAAGGTTGGGGGAGCAGTTGACTGAAAAAATATTCTCCGTAGCTGCAGCTGGATCCTATCAGATCATCGCGCAAGGAACACACAGTGGGAAAGTCATCACACATACAAAGAAGACAGTTGTTTGGAGCTGTCAGAGCCACTGCGGTCCAGCGAGCCACAAAATAACTTCTACTGCGTCTAATCTACTATTGATCTTCAGTAAATCTCCAGATATTTGGTCTGAAGAAGATCTCTGTGAGAACCTGTGTGCTTCAAATGTATTTCCTCATGGCAACTGTGAAACCCTCTGCATCATATGCAACAAGACTATAACATGCCTTCATAAGCAGACCAATGGGAAGAAGCCTAAAGGAAATAATACCCGTAGATATGTCAGAGTTTGGTTAAGGCGACAACAAGCTAAGATATACCTTCTTCCCATGCCATTGACAGTTGCATTCAAAATTGGAGTGCTTTATGAAGGTGAACCTGCTACAGTTACAACACACCTATCTGATCTAATTCAACTTTGTATATCATTGAAGGATGGGATTCTAGATATACAATGTAGAACCATGTGTCTCTGAGGACACCTTTGATACAGTACAGAATCATCCTTTGCCACAATGTGACAGCCTAATCATACACTAGTCCTCCTATCTCTGACCAGACCCCACTCCACCTCCCTGCAGCTGAAATATGGCTCTGATTATGGGACTGTATGTCAAATAAGCAGCAGGGGAAGCCTTGGGAGGTGCAATAATGTAAAGCAGACATATCTTTAGCACCATCGGCGCACCCACTGACAGAGACATACCTCTGTCATCATCCAGAAAATCATGTTAAACTCCTACGCTTGGGCCCTTGTACATCGCAGTTAAAATCCAGATACCAGACTCCCTCCAGTCTCAATAGGCGCAGACGGTATTACATGTCTGCTTGCTAAGAGCTTTTTCCCTGAAGTAATATCTGCATACCCCAAGGCAATGGTGTTCAGTGAAGGGAGGTATAGAGTTTGCATGGCACTGGTAATAAGACAGGCCCATACCATTTAAGAAGGGAGGTATAGAGTTTGCATGGCACTGGTAATAAGACAGGCCCATACCATTTAAGGCCCATACCATTCAATGGTGTTCAGTGAAGGGAGGTATAGAGTTTGTATGCCACTGGTAATAAGATAGGCCCATACCATTTAAGCCTCTACTGCTACTTCATCCATCCAATAACAGAAGGCTCAGAAGCAATGTCAGGTCAGGAATTGTCTTTTTTTGTCACCCATATTCCCTCACCCTTCTGCACTTGATCCTCTCTTAATATGACTAGTGTGAGATAACAAATAACAACCTTAACCTCGTCAATTTTCATGATACTTCTTATTTCAAAAAAAGGATCACTTCCCTATAGTATCAGTTTATTTCAGTTATGCTTTCCAGCTGTACTATATTGTGATCTGAAGTAAACAAGTGCCCAGCTAAAAACAACTAAACATCATAACTATTTTCATAGGAATGTTCCTGTGATGTGCAAGGAATGTTTCCAAGAGACCATTCACATAATGTCAAATATAACTTACCCAGAAAAGTGGTTACCATGTTCTCAGAACTTAATATTAATGTTCTAGACACATTTCATGGGAACTTTGCAAGAACATTTATTTGTCAATGGGATATGCCATCCCATCTGGTTTGCGCTTAGTGGGACTTTCATTTGTTTTTTAACAGGACAATGACCCAACACACCTCCAGGCTGTGTAAGGGCTATTTGATCAAGAAGGAGAGTGATGGAGTGCTGCAGCAGATGACCTGGCCTCCACAATCACCTGACATCAACTCAGTTGAGATGGTTTTGGATGGGTTGGACCACAGAGTGAAGGAAAAGCAGGAACAAGTGCTCAGCATATGTGGGAACTCCTTCAAGACTGTTGGAAAAGCATTCCAGGTGAAGCTGGTTGAGAGAATGCCAAGAGTGTGCAAAGCTGTCATCAAGTTAAAGGGTAGCTACTTTGAAGAATCTCAAATCTAAAATACATTTTGATTTGTTTAACACTTTTTTAGTAACTACATGATTCCATATGTGTTATGTCATAGTTTTGATGTCTTCACTATTATTCTACAATGGAGAAAATAGTAAAGATCTTTTCTAAAAACCTTGAATGAGTAGGTGTGTCCAAACTTTTGACTGGTACTGTATGTGAATGTGATTTTTCCGTTTTTTTATTTCTAATAAATCTGCAAACATTTCTAAAAAACTGTTTTTGCTTTGTCATTATGGGATATTGTTTGTAGATTGATGAGGGGAAAACAACAATTTCATCAATTTTAGAATAAGGCTGTAACGTAACAAAATGTGAAAAGAAAAATCTTTCTGAAAGCGCTGTATACAGTATATTCACTGTTTAGCTGGAATGGAATGTTCATTCTGTATATTTAACTGTGGTATGACGTTGTCTCACCTAGATATCTTAAGATGAATGCACTATGTGTAAGTCCCTCTGGACAAGATATATTAGTAAGTGACTTAAATGTAAAATGTAAATGTTTTACATACAGATTTCATATTAAAATCATATTTTATTTTTTGATTGATGTCACAAATGTATCATTTGTGCAGTTCTTTATTAAAAATGTAGTTATTTGTAACATTTGACTACTACTTTTCTGAGAGTGAGGCAGATATATAGCATTTGGAAAGAAAACATGATTATTTGTCTATTTGAAATGAAACCATCAAGTGATAGATTTCAAGCAAATACATGTCTGTCATTGAACAACCCCATGCCATGATTAGATAGTGAAAAAGCACACCAATTTCTTTAATAAATTATTCAAACAATGAAAGCTAATTTACCAACATTTTTGAAAATGTATAAAGTATATAGGGATTTGGAATGAAACTCTTCAAATATACACATTTCTGATACTCTGTGAATATTGCGACCATGTTTTGGGTATGTTTCTATCAGAAGCAACATTACCACCTGGACCATGTTTCGGCAACAAATTAGGAATGTTACAGATATAAATGCAATGACGAGAGCTGATGTAATTGCTTATCAGAGACACATGGTTCTACATTGTATATCTAGAATTCTACAGATTCCCATCTTTCAATGATATACAAAGTTTAATTAGATCAGATAGGTGTGTTGTAACTGTGGCCAAATAATGACATTAATACATATTGCTAAGAATGTGCGAGTGGGGTGGTACATCCTAGCGGGTCTTGACCCCAGGCCACCAGCACCAATGATGAACACCCTGTCCCAATAAGGGATATCTCTAGGGGATGTGTGTATTGGGCCAGTATAGTTAGGCTCTGTCAAGAAGAAACCTAACCCCTATTCAATAGGCACTTGTGTAGATCTGAAACAACTTGATAGTTGTAAGCAATAGGGTGAATGCACTTTGAAGTAAATCTCAGCTCTGTTAAAAGTACACTCAAGAAAATATTTTATAGATCATAGTGATTCAGGAGTATTAGTAAAACTGGTTAATATGCCCCACCAACATTAGACAACTATACAGAAAGCCCTTTACTTGTTGAAATACTCTTGTCAATCAAATCAATGATGAGAGAATATTCAAACAACGTGATAAATGACACAGACAAGGTGGCGTTGCAGGAAGATCTGAATACCCAAGGTGAGGACATGTTGAATAACAACTACTGTATAAATGAGTACTTACAATGGTATCATGTATGTCAAAGTGTGTCAAATGTAAGTTGATGACACTATGTTAAAAGCACTGTGTGTGAGTATCCTTAACCTTGCCAACAGACAAAAAGAGTGTTGAATGGATCAGCGGTTCACCAATCAGGACCTTGGTGGAATTGGCAACAGTAACAAGGTGTAATGACACCATTTATTGGGGAGAACGTTTCTTCTGATACTCAGTTGCAAGAACAAAATAACGTTGTTCTTGCAACATTCCAATGAAACGTGTCAAGAACATGAATATCTTACATTGTGAGAACACATTAATTACAAATAAGACATAGAGGATAAATGAACATGGCAACCATGTTCTGTATGTTTGGTGGGACGTTGATGGAATATTTTCCTAACCCTCTGTAAAATGGACACAATATTCTTGCAACGTCCCATCAAATGCATTGTATATTGTTGTATATTCTGAGAACATTGTAACCACGTTCTAGATAAGTTCGACTTGACATTAAGGGAACATGCTAAAAAGGTTCTCAGAAGGTTTTTGTTAACATATAATGTTTCCCTAACTAACGGAAAAATGGACACTTAAACATTAGGGGAACATTACAGGTAACATTACAAAAAAAAGTTGACTCTCCCTAGAATTGTTAGCTGGGTGTTTGCCTTTTACACATCCATTGTGAATGAAGAGGAATTGATCAACCTTAGCATCCAGTTGTAAACATCTGCCTTTGGGTCCTGAATCAGACTCACTGTTGCGTTAGTGAGTCCCCATAGTAGGTGTGATTCCCACTTCTCCATAGCGTCACAGCTGCAGCTGGCCCTGCAGTAGACCTCCAGTCTCCTAGAATCCCCTTGCTGTTCATAGGTCTCACTTTTGGAAAGTGTCTGTCCAGTCGTTAATTCTATAGGACAAACCAGAGTCAACCCAAACAGATATAGGCAATCCCTGAAGATTTCGCTGGGACTTTGGCCAGAATGCAATCAAGCCAACTGCCACTCAAACCATGGAGCCTAAGGGTGTATCTTTCACAATGGAGTGATTGTTAGTTCTACCCAGTGCTGTAATTAATAACTTTTGCTTCATGTTTTTATATAGTAAAAGTCTATTGGCCGATTGACCTGTTAACAGGAATACACATTAATATAATCTCAGAGGCCAAATACACCCAACTACTGGAAGGATTGGGGCCGGAGTTATCTTTTGTCTCACACAGGGGTATAATTATCTTACCTCACTCGCAAGATATGGCTGATTCCCACCCATATGCCGAATGACAAAGAAAATAGCATGATCCTATATTGAGTCCCTATTGACTTATTAAGACATGCACATATGGGAAGTTTACATACATACATAGAAGTTTTGGGAGGTTGTATGGACCCCTGGGTGGGTATACAGAACAGGGCCTCTTTGTTTTCGGGGCCACCCCATCCTGTGGTCCCAGAAGAGTGTCCATACAATACATACAGGCCTGTGATCTTTAAATCCTGGCAGGGGATCCTGGAGGATCTGCTCTGAGCAGAGTGAGCTGCTCTATACGCCAGCCTGGCTGGAAATTCAATTACCTCTCCTTCATAATGCCCCGGTGGTCACCTGTAAAAAAAAAGCCATGAAGAACAATATTACTTTTGAGATGGCTAAAGATAATAGTCTCGGATGAATAGACTCAGCCCCCCTCCAGCTGTTTTGTTGAGAGGTTTGTTGACCATCAGTTTATATTATATTGTACATGCTTATTAAAATGTAAAGGATACCGTTGCATGTGTGGCAAGGAGCAGAGACTTTATTTTTCATGGATATCGACTAACTTCATGCTTGTCTCATGCAATGACCGTGTACTCCGTTTAATTTTTTCTCCACAAAAAAAGAGGTTGTATATGTGTGTAGTCATTTTAGCCTTAAGGTTGTGGTACAGTACGTCTTAACTTGCAATGTCATGGATCATTTTGGGCATTTCTCCCTGACAAGCTTTGCCCAAGCCATCACTTTTTTTATGTTTCGTTAAACCAACTGACGTCTTTGTACAAATACTGGATGGGACACAACTTTATTTCATGGTTTTCATGTCTCTGCAAAGCACTTGGCACAAGGGAGGAACCATTCCTAAACTCTTTTCAGTACCTCCTTCCAGGAGCTAAATATGCCTCAAACCAAAAGATAGGCAAAAAAATTGACACATTCAACTTTAGACTGGCACCCCTTCCAGGCAGAGTGTGTTTACCAAAAACCTTGCTTAACATGCAATTTGTTAACGCTAGTAGCTCTCAGGCTGACCCTGGAAAGCCTCTGCTTTGTGGCAGTATAACGGTAGTGACAAAGCGAAGATAGTGTCATAAGGGATTTCCCGATGTCAGGGCCAAGAATCATTAGCAAACTCATTTATCTTCATTAATACTGAGCCATTCAGGGACATGATGCAGACATTTCAACCTCTACACCCAGACCACAAAAAATGATTACGCACTTAAGGGAGACATGTTTCTTCTCTTTTAAGAGCGTTGATTCTCTGTTTTCTTCCATTTTCCTAATTGTCCCCACTTTCCCATAATGTTTCTGTTTGTAATCCTGAGTAACACATCAGGGGATGCCAACACTCTTGTCTGTGGTTGTTAAAGCCAAGAAGCAGGGAGAAAAGGAAGCCACATAACTGTCTTCGCTGTCTCAAATAATTCAAGAGAAAAGCTGTTTCATTTCTCTCCCTGGACTTGTAACAAGGGTTTCCGAGGATGTTTGGGGCGTTTGTCAAGTTTGTCAGTGTTGCTCAGGGTCCCAGTTTGGTTTGGCAGAAAACTATTGACTGTGACATATGTGAACGGGATTCTTCAAAGGCTCTTCCCTCTCATCTCTTTGTCTTGTCCATGCCATTCATTCCTTCTCTCTCAGATGTCTCAGCGCAGCTAAAGGAGTGGATGAATGACCCTAAGCCGGTGGTGGTATTGAATTTGAGAGTGCTGACTGTTCGATGCTGCCTGTTCCATCTGTTAGTCAACACATCTCAGGAGACCCAGAACCCAACATACACATAAGCCACCCACACAGAGTCAGAGATCCTAGTATCAACAACAACAAACCAGGCCGGAACAAGGGCTGATGAATGAAAAATGATGGCTTCTAAATAGATTGAGAACAACAAAAAAAATGGCTGTTGTTGTGTTAGTTTTTAAATTAGATCTGTATCTGATCTCTGTATAGGATCTGTATATCTAGATCTGTATCTGATCTCTGTCTATGATCTGTATATCTAGATCTGTATCAGTACTGTATCTGTATGGTATTTCTTTGGCAAGGCTTGTGTGTTTTTGTTGTGGGAAAACAGAGGAATGAGGAATTACAGCTTAGCCCGAGACCCCTCTGATTCAATATCCAGAACGTCTTCTTTAAATCTCACTAATTTACTGCCAGTGTTTCCCAATTTGTGGTTTGCGGCAAATTCCTTACGGCGTGTGTATAGAGTCTGGGACATTAGAAACATTGTTTTTCTTCATTCGGTGGGTCACAGGTTGTTTTACCCAATGTATTGCTTGTCTAGACAGTTTTCCAGTGCTTTAGGGGTCTCTGTCTACACTACTATTACTACTAGACTATTATTTCCTTGTTGATGCTCCTACAGCTCTCAGTCCCTGTGGTCCCACCACCATCCAGACAGTGGAGACCCCTGTCCCTCTCATCTCCGGCCCTCCTACTGTACTTCACCCCTTCAGGGAGTGACAACCTCCTTCCCCTCCTTACTCATCCCTTGTTCTCTCCTTCTCCCACTGCTCTTTCCATCTCCCTCTCTTTTCACTATGCCTTCACATCTCTCCTCTCCTCTCTAATGGTGTGTTCACCCCCGCTATTCTCTTCACTCTCCTACTGACCCACACATCTGGAAAGGGTTAAGAGGGGAGGCTGTTCAACTTCCCAGACATTCAGAGGTGTAGAAAAATGAACTTTGCTTAATAAAGTGTTGGCGAAGACTAGTCACTCCACATCCAAGGTGAAATGTGCTGAATCCATTGACCTGCTACACATTTTCTTCACACAGTGTCAGCATTTATTCCACAGAGAATCTACAGGCTGAATATCATGCATAAAACCAAAACAAGGCTTGAATTGTGGCCTCCCAGGAGCATTCATGGCTGGCGGTGGGTCAATCATGTTAAATAATTTCTGCCGTTAATCCTCTTTGGATACGACACCTGACAGCGGCTCAGTGAACCCTTACATTAATGTACCTGTCAGGTGAGAAATTTGGAGCTAGCTGACTTCCAAGTAGGGTACAGGTGAGACTAAGAGGTGTGGGGCAGGTGGGGCTGAGACAGAACCCTCAGGGAATTGCAGGCACCTTCCCTTCATAGTGGGGTACAGTTGAGTTTGGAGGAAATTGTACTTCCAGGTGAGATTCAGGGTTTGGGTTCTCAGGTGTTGTAGGTTTGAGGGTGAGGATTGCACAGGAGAGAGACAGGTCTGATGAGGTACTTAACTGGTGAGCAGTAGAGTCAGAGTGAGGATGATGTGAGATGATGATGATGATGATGGGGACAAAATCTGCAAATGTGAGCAGGGACAGAATTCTTAGGTGAGGGTAATGGTAGAAGGGAGGAGCCATGAATATCAGGTGATGCACAGATAATGGGTGGAAACAAGACCTTCAGGTGAGGTTTAGGTAGTAGAAACAGAAAGTCCACCTGAGATGATTTTAAGACTGAGACTACATCTGCTTATTACTTGGTTAGAGACCTTTAAAAGCCATTATTAGAGTGTCTTAAATTACAGCTGGGAAAATGGAGGCAAAAGTGATAACCTGTCAGAAAACACTTGCAGATGCACTCACAGATGCAGCACAGTGGGTTTATAGAGTGAGAGATTGACTACCAGGCGTAAAGTAACGTCAAGGGGAAAGTCCTGCTATGTCAGTCAGGGTGTAATCAGAACCTAATGTCACATGAAAGGAGGATTAAAACTAAGTGCCACATCTGCTAGGAAGCAAGAAGCACGTTTTGTGGCTAACCATATACATGTGAAATTTGATCAGTTGTACTAAAGTAACACTCACAACCTTCTCTTCAAGAAGGGCTGTATTAATAGGCCTACACAATTAGGCAATTTGGTGAAGAACCTGGCTCCTGGTCTTGTGGCTACTTAGCATAAGTCTGCATAGCAAGAAACTGTCAACCTCTTGACTGGAAGAGTATACAACACATCCTCAGAGACCTGCACTCCTGTAGAAGGAAAGGGGCCTCATTTTAGGCCGGAACAGACTCCACTCTCAGAGGACCCCTGCTCAGGATGAGGAAGGAAGTGATGACAGTTAGATGTTGTCTGTTTGCAGAATGAAAACAAAAGCAGGCAGTTCTGAACACACACCCCCCCCATCCGCATTTCACCTCACAGAGATGTGTCTTGACTTAAGACAGCTACAGACGTTTGGTGATCACAAAACAGTGCAAATGGAGTGTGTGTGTTGTGTGTGTGTGAAAAGACTGCCATGTTTTAGGTTGTTTTCACACATGGTATATTGGCTGCAGTGCAGATCAGAGTAGAGGTCTTTACGGATCCACTTGTACCCGAATACCCGAGACCCGATGCGGGTCTCGAGCGGGTCTGGATACAGAATTCTAAATAATGTTACTTCGTCGGATCTGATTGTCACAGTTCTCGGATATGTGTAATTTTAACTGACTGCTGCAGTAGAGAGAGAGAGAAATTGTATCTATTGCTGTTCTTGCTTTTCACAAGAGTCGAGCTTGGCGCGTGTAGCTTGTTGTTGTTGGCCAATCATAAGTCATCAAAGCAGCAATAGGCTACAGTCATAGAGCCTCTGGCTGAGGTCCAAACACTTAAAAGACACACCCTCGTCCACTTACCCTCGCCTTATGCCCTTGGGGGAATCCCCGTCGCCATCTTGGAGTACGGTCCAAATGATTAGCCAAGCAAGGGAAGTTTGCAACATAAGCCCTCAGCCCTCGTTTTTAGTAGAGTTTGCGAGTGTACAATTAAATTCCAACTCAAATTAACACATAATTAGAGCTGATTCTGTTACACTTTCTCAGTGTTAGGGAATTAACACCTTTGGTGTTACAGTAACTTGTTTAAACTGGAACAACTATCTCAACTTAGTCCAACTACTTACAGATTTAATTAGTTTATAAAAATGTGTTATTTATCTTACTTTGTGTAGTGTAAAATCAATGAATCAATCAATATACATGCAGAAACTTCGATATTAAAGCAAACTATTTGTAACGAATGCCCCGCGCAGAGCACCGGTCCCTCCTCCTCTCCAGCGATCATCCTCGCCGACGTTCTAACCGGCGGTCGGGGAAGATGGTAGCAACACCCTGATGACCCACACCTGTTCCTCATCGGTCATCAGGGTCACTATTTAACTCCATGTTTTTCTGTTCAACCCTTGCGGGTTATTAGTCTTTCTTTGTGTATTGCTGTCTTTCATGTTTATTAAATCTCATCTATGTCTATTTCCTCTTTCTCGTTCATTCTTAGCCTCATCACTCACTTTCACCCCTCGCAATATCACACTATTATAAAAAAGCAACTTCCTACAAAGCATGCTGGGAAGTATGATAATGAGACCCATGTCTTTTTCAAGCTGAGCGTGTTAATGCAAATTAACTCAACACAGTCGAATAACAACACCAACCACCTGGTTAACATTGAATTTATTCACCGCAGGTTGCATCAATTTTAATCCCACTGGTGTTAACCCCACTAGAATCAACACTCAGATATAACACTCACAACACTTTTTACCTGAACACCTAGATTTTAACAG